>CAJNIZ010009191.1:14538-29748 GCA_905231905.1 Symbiodinium pilosum
TGCATAAGAGGGTCCAACATTACTACTATCAAGCGCGGTTAGTAGTACGCGCCCGTATTATCTGCTTCCCTTATTCCGTATGGTGCTGCCGTATCGTCCCCAGAAAACCTTATATTCTTTGGACTTAACTGGGCGGTAAGCACCGGGGCTGGTCCGTTGCGACGACCTGTATGCAGTCTGGGGGTTTCCCGAAATTAGTGTACTTTTAAAGGGGTTATATAGGGTTATATGAGGGTATATAGGATTCGGGATAAGGGCTCGGGGTTTCCCTAAATGAGGGGCTACATTTTTGGTGGATTTTGGGTGTCGCTGTAATCAATATTACAGTAGTTTGGGATCTATATCCCCTATTTACAGAAACTACCATTTGGAGGCCTTTACTGTCGATTATTCCATTACGGTGGGGGTGGTTCGACCCACCAAGCTGCTGGAGTTATTTTTGGAACCCAGGGGTCAAGCAATGTAAGAGGTCCTTCCCTGTAAAGGAACCCCGAATTATTTTGAGGGGTCCTCCTATTTAGGGAAGCTACCACGTTGCAAGCTCTGAGCCAGTCGAGCCTGTATGAGGCCACTATCGGCGTCTTTGGGCTTGACAAGCAAACGGGTGCTGCCCGGGCCCTGATTCACCGCAACATTTCTAAATCATGGAGCTCCACGCCGCATGTTCGGCGCACCCTGAACCCCGAACCGTAAATAGTAGTTTCCATTTTGTTTTCCATTCGCCTTATATAACTCTGTATTATACCCCCATACTATACCCTAAAACCACCATTTAGCTTCTTTGGGGAGACTGGGAGCTGCAGAGTTGAAGAGCTGGAAAGGTTGTTGTCTGAGGAAATACAGTGAGCCAAGAAGCACTCAAACACCAGGGTGCTGAAGCTGGTAAACCTTGAGCCCCATCCAGGCATGTCTTCTAACCTCTGCAGAATATGCTAGTTTCTCCTGTTCTGAGCCTCAGTGCCGTAGATCAAGTCATTCAGCTCAATGCATTACAATCTGACAAGAAGCAGTCTGAGCTCTGCCAATGCCCTGGAGATGCCGTGACAAAATGTGGAGGAGGAACTGTTACTCATGGATTGGTGTCATGATTTGAATCTGGACAGTGCTACCAGTAGCCAGTCGTACGGAAGATCCCTATTCTACTCCTTCAGGTCCCCAAGTTACCTCCGCACATACAATGACTCATGCAGGTAAGCTGCCGTCGCTCGCTCTACGATCCCAATGAGGGACGGCCCATGAAGGCGCCAGCCAAAACTTCAAGAATGACTGCCACTACTCTCACAGATATTATCAAGCTGTTTCATCAGTTCTCTCAGTTCTTCTGGTCGTTGCAACCTTGCTCTTCATTGCACTTCTCCTTCCCATCTTCTTGGGTTGCTCAGTCCATCCAGTCTTCATGGCTTCTTGTCACAGTCTTGCTTTTGCTAATACTTCTTCTGCAAGTAAGAGGATGCTTCTTTATTGTCTTTGAAGTACAGACAGACATGATAAGTACAAAATCGGCCAGTTGTGGAGTGAACGTTTGGTTTGGGACCTACCTGCCAAGGCCCGCCACGATGCCCATGTGAACCATTCGGAGAATGATCCGAATGCTCAGCAGGAGTCGGAAGCTCTGACGGACATGAGGTGATGTAAGACAATCTGTTAATGCGCGATAACTGCTAGACAGCTGAAAATTTAGGACGGCTTGGCACAACAACTGGAGATCGGGAATCGTTTGCCCATACCGGACCCAGCTTGCACTTTTGTACGGATCTTTTTGCCTCTCGTGCTTTGCAGCTGTAGCTTGAGCAACTGTGTTTCTGAGTGGCAAAGGCGTCAGGCAGATCCGCACTCACATGCGGTGATTCTCGATCCCTTCTATGGCCTGCGACTCAGCCTAGCCTGCCATCGGGTCGGCTTTAACCCCTATATAACTGAGTAGTATGTTATTTGGGGATACTATGGTACCCAATATAGAGTAAGATTCTATCCTCCTTTTCGGGTTTAGTATTTTATATGAGGAATATTATCTTACTAGGTTCAACCACCAAAGAAACCGCTACTCAACTGAGGCAGGATTGCCTATGTGCCAGACCTCGGCCAGCCCTCCTGGATTTGGGCGACAGCAGGGTTTGAATGGGACTTGTAACTGGAGTCCTCTCTCCATAGGAGTTGTATATGGATAATGGAAAATAAAATGGAAACTACTATAGTATAATAGGGTATATATTGGGGCATAAGGTTTGAGGAAAAGCATCTTCACCAAAGAATCAAGTTTCTGCACCAAGAAATTGGGTGCTAGGAGGCGACGGGAGGGGGGATTGAAAGGGTGAAGGGATGGCGTAGGATTGCTGGCGGGGGATTTGCTACGGTCAACGGACGCGGACTTTTGACTAGAAGGATCCTTTTGTTGAGAGCCGCAGACATCGTGGAGCCTCACACCCCAGCACACGCGCTTCAGCTGCTTCAGTTGGCCAGGCATGGACCTCATCCGGCAGTTCTACTACGACCCAGAGGCTTGGACTACCCTTCCGTCAGAAAGGGCCCTTCATGCCCAGAGCCCAACCCGGAAGCAACCCTGGGTAAATGCGGTCGCGCAAGACTCAGACACTGACAAGACAAATAGCCGTTGGCAGTGGCATCCCTCACCTTTATCACCACGCCCATGAACGCAAAACTGACCATGGAGGAAAGCTCGCGCCACTCTGTATCCCTAGATTCCTGTGTCGCATATGCTTCCGCTTGCAGACGGTAGTGAAGGATGCCTTCCATCAAATGTACATTCCTGGGCAGTATGCCATCGCTTGATATCACTTGCATTTGAATGCTCCTGAGTATGGTTGCTGTCGATAGCCTTGGTCTTGTCGACTGGTATCTGTCCGCATGAGTGTTTACAGAAGTCTTGCAATGACGACGATGCCGCTTCTATCGCAATTCTCGAAATTTCCGCGCTCAGGCCCCCATTACAAGGTCCCGCGCCTCCTGGTTTCAGAAATGCCTTGTAATCTCCTTCCAATCACGAGGCTGGGGAGCTCACTGCTGTGGGCACCATGTCTTCAGGGCCGCCAGGCCGTGCTGAGTTCTGTAAGTCTTGAAGGTTATCAGCTTTGCTAGTAGTTTAAGGTTTTAGCTTGTTTTGCCCGTATTAGGGACGGGATATTGTTATTGCAGCTAGAAAATCGCCTAGAGTTTGCCGGCACAGCACCTGCATGTGTGAGGTTCTTGCAGGAGCCCTTTCAACCTATGCACAAGCCCCAAGTGTCGAATCCGCAGCTGTTTTCAAACAGGTAGTTTGTTCATCGATTTTATAGATAGTTTTGTCTGGCCTCATGACAGCCCAGAAGGAGCCGGAGCCCGAGAACAGCTTGGGCTCCAAGCTGCTGACCGGCTTCCTCACGGCCAGCCCCATAACGCTGATCAGCCTGGCTTCCTGCGTCTCCTACGCCCACCTCATGGAGCTCCGGGTTCAGGGTTTGCAGGGACTTGGGCTTCTTGATCAGTTTGGAGTTTGTAGTTCATCAGATTTTGGATTTTCGCAGTGGTGCGCTTAAGAGGTATAGGCATAGGAGCCATCAGGAGCCCATCATGTTCCACCGCGCCCCGCAGCTGTCGGTGTCCTTCCTATCCTCCGCGAGCATCTTCTCAGCAGGATTCGCAAATCTGAGCCTGGGGGAGGAATGAGAGCAGTTTCTTTTGATGTGTTAGCTTTATAGGATTGCTGGCTGCTGTTGCTGGATAAAAGGTACCGCTAGAAGCGAGTCCTGAGGATCCATAATCTCATGTCGCACTGCCCCTTCCTCATCACTTGCCCGGACATCACCTTCACACTCTTCCTGCAGGCAGGGAGCCTTTGACAAGACTGCTCAAAAGCCAAAGATCATTCGTTGTTTTGGAGGCTGGGCAACGCTCGCTCTCGCGTCATGTTGGTGAGAGCCAGGCCAGAACCCTGAACCTGCCTGTCTTAGAGAGACTGTAACTGTAATGTAACTGTTGAGTCACAAGAGCCTAAACTCAAAGGTTGCCGCAGACCTCAGAGCTGCAGAACCTAGTGCTAGTCATGACTACTAATGGCTCCTCAAGCTGTAAGCGCCAGACATCCTGAATTGCGGAGACTACGGTGAAGCAGTCCATCACCTGTGTGCATTCAGTTGCAGTAATGGTGAAGGCCCCGTGATTTGTTATGATCACTGTACTTATTGCTCAGGGGTAACCTTTCATTGTACTGTCATTTGTTGTTGCATCTTCCTGTTGCTGTCAGTTTGTTTGCTATCAGAGCCAGTAGAACTATCATCTGCACTTAGAAGCATCACGCGTGCTGCAGTCCTGCGTGTCTCTACCGAGGAATTGGAACATGGTAGTTTCCCGAAATAGGGGGACCCCAAAGTAGACCCCCTAATACTATAGTCCTTATTATGGGGACCCCCAAAATGGTACCCCTAATTCTGGGAAACCCCCACATGACACACAATTGCCTGATCTTCCCACCAAGCACCAGGCTACGGCCTTCGTGGCCCTACACGTGGACGCCTTGCTCCTGGGCCTGCTCTTCTTCCTGCTTGGGAAGCTGCGCAGCCTGGCTTTGGTTGTAACGTACTTAACAGACTGTAATATGCTATAATGTACCTAAAATATACCATAATACGCCTAAAATACTTGAATAATATACTGTAATATAGTACTGCTACAAGAGCATCAACTGGCATCAACAGGGGTGGTTGTGGTGGTTGTGGTGTTGGTGGTGGTTCCGGTTGCGCTGGAGTGTGGGTTTTCCTGCTGCTCCGAAGCGCACTTCAGGGAGCAGCATGGCTAAGTGATGACAGAATCTGAGAAGGAGAGACGGGCATTCTATAACATGGACACGCAATGTGTTACCTCTCTCTTTCTTGATTCTTTGCTTGTGACTGGCCTCAGGTATCATGGCAGCCCTCCGCTACCTTCCCTACCCGGTAGTGGCCGGCTTCCTGGCCATGATCGGCGCGGCTGTGATCATGGGGGCCTTCAAGCAACTTTGCCTCAACACAATTGGCAACGGTAGCGTTGCTGGTGCTGGGGCTGGTGGTGCCGCTACTGCTGCTGCTGCTGCTGCTGCTGCTGCTGCCAGTGCTTGTGCTTGTTTTGGTCGGTGGTTTGTGTGCCCTTGGTGGCAAATACAAGGGTGAAGACATATGAAGACCAACATGACGTTGTCGGAAATCTTGGAACCAGCTGGCAGCAAGCGGAAATAGAGATGCTGCAATGCCAAGAGCAGTGGAAGCACGCGCGTTTCAGGACTCTAATACTTCATTATGCTCCGAGCACTTAGAGGCCCCTTAGAGCTGCCTGACCCTCAGGATTCTCCTGGGCGATCCGGAGAACGAATCCCGGCACCTGGCAACAATGATCCTCTATGGCCGTTGAACAAAATGTGGTTGTTTGGGTTCCCTGCCCCTACAACCCTGTGCAAGCTCATTGTAAGCCCAATAACATTCATGGACCAAGGATAGCCATCCTGTTTGCAAGCACCGTGCTCGGCCTGAAGCAGCACCTGGGCTTGTCCTCCACGTTTCAATGTGTGTAGGACTTTGAATGTTGATTAGGGCAAGGTTCCATGGGAAAGGTTAATCGTGGGCTTCTGGAGAGAGCTTGTCATACTAACATTGGATCTCAGCATGTGGGGTCGTCCACGGATCTGAGATAAATGCAGATGCGCCTGTTTTGCCGGAGAATGGCAAATCTTTCAACCATAAACCAATTCAAGCTTGGAGGGGTTGAGTTGCCAACCCGCGGCCCAGGTATGGGATAAGGACCAGCGTCAGCGCACCTGGCCTCATCATCACGCGTGGGCCTCTGCGGGCGTTTGGGGTTTTGTGGGTTGTGCAGTTTTCTCTACATGGCAGCCAAAATACGAGGCTTCCAGCTAAGCCTGTGGCTTTAGTGTTCATGCGGATTTTGGGTGTGCGGGCTTGAATTGAAGTTGAATCTTAACGAAGTCTTGATGCTTGGGGTGCAGCTGAATTCTAGGGTGTCGAGTCTGGGCATTCAAGCGCGGGCCGACATTGGGCTCCGTTGCTGAACAGATGGGCCATAGACAGTGACTTGTTGGTGGTGCGCGCACTTTCGCTTGGTGCGAGGCCACACGATGTGTCATTCTTTATTGTCTGGACGAATAGTCGTTAAAAACCGGCAAACAAATACAGCAACGGGGGTGTTTTTGTTGTTTATACACGCTGAGACATTGCTCTAAGCCATTGTCCATTCTCTCATGTTTCCTGCAATGAGCATACTTCACTGTACACACTGTCCAGTCAGAAGTTTCTGCGTGAAGCCCTTCCTAGGCCTTCCCTTGGAAGTACTACCCTTGGGCCTTCATCGTGCCACACTTGATAGATCTTGGGGTCTGAATCACATTGCTAAGCTACCAGATCATATTCTCGATCCTTGCAGCTCGGAAGCAAACACATTTGAGTGCTCTCTACTCGTACCTGTCCTAAGGGTTCTTCTGGGTGGCGAGGGCCTCAGCTAGGGAGGAAACTATTCTCGGTGACAGGAGCCCTCGTACTTGCCACATTATGCGCCCCTCTCTGCAACGCTTGCCCTGAAAGAAGCCAGTGCTGACAAAGAGGCTGCTGGTGAGCTTCTACACCTGGGCTGGCATGACGCTGGGCTGGAGCTCTAGGCCAAGGTTTACGGCTGGCTTAGGAAGTTGAAGCCTACTCCAGTCTACTTGAGAGAGTGAACGTGCTTGTATCGGGTTTGAGCACCTCACCAAGGCAAAGTTGAGAATTACACGTTTGGAAATCTCGCCAATTCAAGATGACAGTTGGTTGCCCCGCAACATCCTTGATTCCCTAAGTGCCCCTTCTATCCTCAGCCTCCCAACAACCCCAAGGACCCCAAGCCCCATGCGGCCAGGGACTGCGTTGCTAGTCCTTGGCCTTATGGAGGTCCAAATTGTAGCTGCATGCCATGCACACAGGTTGATGATGGGCCCTGAACCTTTGACACAACCATAGCCTTGAGTCTGTACATGAGAGCAGGGGACATTCAAGCCTTACTGGTATCAATGAACGTCCCGCCTGAGATTGCGCAAATTTGTCATTCTTCCGTTGATCTAAACAGCCTGGCCTATCTTGCCAGCAGCTGTTTAGGACACCATGCAAGCCATGTGAGAGACATTCATTCATTGTAGGCATGAGAGCAGCCACTGGCCCTTGGACTCAGTCCCACAAGTCTCTTCCATGTACTCCGTATATACCCGGAACGCAACAACTTGTGTAATTGGTGGGGTTAAAAGAAAGCCCATATTGAGCAGGATGATTAAAACACACCCCTTGGCCGGACGAACATAAGCCGGTAAAAGCAGAGCCACGACCTCAGCAGCGCATGGTTGTTTTGTGGTTATTGTTTTGCTGTGCAAACTATTATATACTTGATCCGATCAGAGCAGATGTTGGGAATCCAATCTTGCCGATGGGTTTCGGCTGCTGCACAGTTTGCTTAGACCACCTCGGCCAACCCAGAGGTTGGATTTCCAGGGTACACCCATACCAACGCACCGTACTTTAAACCCCAAAATTTGTGTCCTTTTGGGGGCTCTTTTGGCTTGGTACCCTATAACCCTAAAGACCTAAAATTCTAAAGCCTTAAAGACCTAAAACTCCTAAAGACCTAAACCCTTAGCCGAGGACAGGCCGCTCGCGCCTGGATCTGTCGAAGCTGGGTTGGCTCTCGCCTCCGAGCTCCAACTCGGAGCCTCCTGCGGCGGGGATGCAAAGAGGGTGCTTCTCTTCTTTTCCATTATTCAAAAATAACCCCAATATATACCCGATAGTAGTTTCCATTACTATAGTAGTTTTTAATACCTGCTCCAGACGGTTAAGGGTTTAGGGTTTAGAGTCTCCAGACGGTAGTGGTTTCCATCTTCTTTTCCATCATCCCGATATAACCCCAACATATACCCTATAGCCTATAGTAGTTTCCATTTTCTTTTCCATTATCTCAATATAACCCCAATGTACTATAGTAACTATAGTAGTTTTTAATACGTATATAACCCCTAATATATAGAGCCATCGAAATTGATTGTTATAGGGCCCCCAAAGCTACTCTACCAGAGGGGTTTCAGGGCTTAGAAAGTATGGTGTTGGGAGTATAGGGTTGTTGCTTTGTAGGGTTGAGGGCTATACAAAGGGTTGTCAGCTTCATAGGCAGCTCCCCTCAAGGCAAGCTTGAGCTTGAAGCATCACGATTGGGCTGTCCAAGCGAAGACGGGCGAGTAGACAACTAATGGAAGATCACATGAACAAATCGCAATTGAAAGGAAGTGGACATATACCCTATATAACCCATTACCGTAGTTTCCCTAATGTAACCCAAATATTACCAAACCCTAAACCCTAAACCCTATACCCCTAAACCCTAAACCCTAAACCCTAATGTAACCCAAATATTACCTGGGTTTGTTTATGATTCTCAAAAAGCTTTGTAACGGGCCTCAAGCTGTTTAGGGTTTAGGGTTTCCCGAAATTAGGGGTACCTGCTATAATGGAGAATCCAATGGAAAAGAACATGGAAAATGTGCAATGGAAACTGTGTTTATGTAGGGGATTATAGGGATCAGGGTTTACCAAAATTAGGGGTACCTTTTTGGGGGTCCCAATAATAAGGATTATAGTATTTGGGGGTCTATATTGAGGTCCCCTAATTTTAGGAAACTACCATATGCTGTTTGAGATTAGTTGTAAAAGATGCACCTCTTGAGTAAGATCCCTTTAACATGATTTGGCCTCACAATCCGGGGAAGGTTTTCGGGTACTCCCTGTAGCCTGTAGCCTGTATCTTTGGGAGTACATGGAAGCTTGACCATGCTTGACCTGATTCTCATCAATAGCCCTTCACCGGTTCGCTTCACATTCATTGGATCCAGGTGGGCATCTTCCTGACGGACTGGTCGGGTGCTCGGCCTTTCCCTGGCTTTGTTCTTGCATGGGGAAAAAAGGAACCAGGTGCCTTCCGCAGGTTGGGTTGTTGCAAGGTAAAAGGCAAATGCGAAGTAAGACCCTGTCGGGTGCAGTACAAACTCACTTGCACGAAACAGCTATTACAGCAAGAGCTTCTAGACGGGATCTCAGAGTTAGACGCACGTCGGTTGATAGCTGAAAGCCCCGGAACAATGATAGCCGCCTGCAGTGCAGTGGGTTGGACAGCAGAGTGCTGCTGTGTGAGGTCGGAAGTGAATTTCTGGGCGACGTTGCCTTGCTTTGACTCTCTGCTTCTGCTGCTTGTGGCAACCATTATGCGTGCCCTGACCGTAATTGCCATAGAGTCTGCGCTGGCAGATGAGCCCTACAGCGTGGATGCAGATGCTTGTTGCAAGGAGGAGGCTTTGCAAATCTTTGCAAGGTGAGGTGCCTTACCATTTTAAAGCTCCTGACCTCCAAGGAGATGTCGTGGTTGGGACTTGCCACCGGCTTTGGTGGTGTGGTTGGCGGTGTTCCTATGAACGCCACCTCTGCCATGACAGATCTGAACAAGGAAGGTGTGAAGGGAGACAGCTGGACAGCCCGGTGCACTGCCAGCATCATCACGGCACTCCACTTGCTGATGTGGGCATCAGGCTTCCCACTTGTCGATTACCTACCCCGCTTCCTTTTGGGCGGGCTCCTGATGCAGATGGGTGGAGGAATGATGCTCGATTGGGCGATCCTTGTCACGCGAAGACTGCAGTGGACTGGGACTGTGGTGGTTTGGGCCATGGTGAGCATCAGTGTGCTATCTGACATGACCCATGGCATTGCCCTTGGGCTGGTGCTTGCCCTGGGCTTTGTAAGCGTTCGCTTCACTAAGTTGGAGGTCTTGAAGTATCACGTCTCTGGCATTCACTTTAGGTCTGGTGCTGCATATTCCGATGTGCAGCGTGGCATCCTGAAGAAGTACGGGGACAGGACCCAAGTTGTAGGCCTCACGGGCTTCGTCTTCGAGGGCGTTGCCATAGCATTTGCGTCATACCTCAAGGAAGTTGTGAGGAGCACTGAGGAGCTGAAAACTTTGGTGATTGACTGCGCTGCCTGCCAGGGCTTGAACGACTCTGCGTGCTCGCATTTCCTCAAGGTGTGTATAAGTTCTTAAAGATGGGTTTCAAGGTTTAGAAGTTTCAGGATGCGGCGCCTGTTCTTCTGTATCTGCGGCTGTAAATACGGCTCGTTTGCACAGCCCAGGTGGCGCAGATGTGCGCTGCAAAAAGTGTGGCTTTGGTCTTCTGCAGCCTGAGCCCCTATGATGAGATGTTGTTGCTACTTGGGTCACAGGCAAGCACATGTTCTTGGGGTTTCTTTCAGCTCCCGTCGTAAGATGCACAGCTAGTTTTGCGGAGTACTGCCGGAGCCAAAAGGTTGAGCTGGAACTTGGAGCCTTATGGCTGCCGTGTGGTTCCCTCCGTGTCAGAAGCCTTGGAAGACGCAGAGCAGGACACGCTTCGTGACCTGCTGCAGCCGGTCACGCCCACCATTCGAGATCAAGCGCTGCAGCCAAAAGTTGAAGCTCTGGAGAAATGGCTTGGCAAGAGAGTGGTGAAGGAGCTGCTTGGCCTTGGAGAATTCTGCGCCTTCGAGCTGAATGAGGTGATCAGCGGTCAGGATGCCATTGTTGATGGTCTATTCATCGCCGTGCCCGGCTACTCGGATGTGCAGATCGAGGTGCAGACAGGGACCCAAAACAAGCCAGCGCGGCTGCTGCGAACGTCCCATGGAGCTGTTTGCCCTGCTGAGGACTAGTGGCCCAAAAGAAAGGGTGCTCATCTCGTTATGATAGCTGTAGCGCAATACTTGGACAGTCTTTTCCACCCCACCCGCTGCCATTCAGGAGCAGAGCCTTAATTGTGTTTTACCCAAGGGGACGGCAGAAGCACTGGGCCAGACAGTTGTTCATCTCGGCATTGTTGGAAGGAAGCTACCCAAACAGGTTTTTAGAACTTGCTTGCGCAGGCTCTCATTGGCAGCCACTGCCGTGGTCGCTGGGTGGCCGTGGATGAGTCTGTTGGCTTTTTAGTACGCCCCGTGCAAGCCTTGAAAGGCACTCATGCCTTCACTACTCTGTCTTCGATTGCTCTGCACCAGCAGATGCTTCAGACGGATCAGCTGTCTGCCATGTACACGCTGAGCAAAGGCGGTGGCTGGCGGGGTGTGACATTCGATGCCAATACGAGCAAGCGTCCTTGCAAGGCCTTGGAAGGATTTGGGCCCCGGCTGCGGACCAGCCACGCGAAGCGCAAGCAGTTTGCGCGGGTCGGCAGTCGCGCCACTGCTGCTGATTCCACGATGGATGTAGGGAATGCCGGGAAGGCGAGCCAGGCGCTGCCGGGAAGGCCCGTGGTCAACAGCGGTGTAGATGAGGAAATCCCCGTGGCTGCCGTCTTGGACTTCCAGCGTTTCGTCTCTTCCTCTGCGCGGCCAAGCCTGGACTCTGCACAGGCCGACGAGGTAATCGAAGAGGCTCAGAATGGCTCTCTTGCTGACAACGTAGTCTTCAACCGATACTCGGTAAGTGCAAACCTGCACCTCTTGAAGTCAATGTCGACGCTGAACGAGCTGGAGTTCGAGGAGGAGCAATCAAACTCAAGATAAAAGGCCGTGCCCATGCATGAAACTTGAAGCCAACCTTAAGATAGCTTTCTAGACAGTACTGGGCGCCCTAGAGTTTTCTGATAGTGGCAGCGGATGGTTGTGGATTCCGCAGTTCATTTGCAGGCCTCATGAATCACTGATAATTCAAAAGCCTGGACTTCATAGTTTGAGCCGGACTTTGGCCCTGCGCTGCGTATCAAGCCAATGATCCCCACATGCAGCGGAACACTGCAAAACCGGCTTGGGCTCCTACTGTAGTGTTGTCATGGCTATACAGTATTGCCTAGCTATGCCTAGCTGTTGAATGGCGTGTAGCTATGGGTACTAGAGGTACGACGCCTTCCTCTTCTGAGCACAGTCATCACTCATTTCTCTTGCTGCAGTACTCTACTTGCACTTCATGGCCTCATCATCTTTCGGGTGTTCCTTGGTAGGTCGCAAAGCCTTGGGCCCTCGATACATTGAGTTCCACCCGACGCTGCCCATTTGCTACGTTGCGACGGCCACAGTAATTTGGAGCTTCTCATTGCCCTGAGTAAGTAGATAGAGCATGGAAGAAGAACATGGAGAAAAGGAGTCTACCCAGTCGCGAGGGCTATTGAGCGGTCTGGCATTTATTGTCATGGTTATGGAAAAGGGGAGGTTCTGCACCAGTTGGATCGGAAGATAGGGGGTATACGGGGATCAATGGGGTTTCATAAATTTCCGAGCGAGTCGGGGGTGAGAAAGAAATGTACGACAAAGCTCAAGCCGACCACTGGCCTATAGAGCACCTAGGTCAATGAGTTAGCTTCCGACATCTCTGTCTTTGAGTTCGATCGCGAGGCTACAGAGGCCTGCGCAGTCTGTGTGCTGGGTCGGTTTTGGGGCTCAGGTTGCTTTGGGCGGAGGGGATTTCTGCCAAGCGTGCAGGAGGAATTCTGGTTTCTGATACCTCTTACAAGCTCCCTGGCTTCCGGGGCTTGAGCCGGAGTATGGCCTTGCTATGTGCGTTTACTGCTTCAAGACGCATCTATGAAGGCTATGTTGGATTAGATGCATCTGAGTTGCTTTAAAGTCGTTCACGGTGATTTGCATGATACTGTAGCGACTATTTCCCACAGATGCAGTCTCAGAAATATCCATGGTTATTTGCGCGAAAATTAGTGTGCTCGTTGCCCTGTCAGAATCCATCCGCCAGGTGCTGTTTTCCGCTTGTGCTGTGAAGCTTAAGTCCTGTTCCTGCTGGCCTAAAAGCACCCGCTACCTGTTTCCAGAATATGGCCAAAAACGATCTTGCATGACCGACACTGTATCAACATGTACAGGGGGATATCTAGTACCGGCCACGTTCCAGACCAGAGCTGCGAGGCTACTTCAGTGCCATGTTGCAGAGTTTGGCATGGCTGGCTGCATAGGAGTTGAATCTCTGCCCGAACCTCCTCACATCAGGATACTGCACGCCCTCTAACAAGAGCTGTGTTCGCCGGATATTCAATTTCCTGCCTGGAAACTTGCAACGAGTTGCAGGCCATTATTCGAGGCGGTCGTCAAGGTGCAAGCCAGGCGCGCCTTGAATCTGAACCTTCATTCCCCATGTTCGAGGATACTGGGGATCAACGCGGGCTTGAGAGGAGAATATACAGAACTCGTAGTCAGCCCCAAAGAAGCATGATTACAGTCATGCGATGCGCGTTCCACTTCTTATAGTGCTTTGTAGGAGCTACGCGCCAGTACTGCTGTGAAATGGTGCACCATACCCGTGTGAGTAGGTGAGTAGGAATCTGACTGTGGCATCAGGCGCAGCCGACCCTTCGCCTGGTTCAGCCGGAGCCTTGACTTTGCGACAGTGGGAGCGGCTCAAAGACCCCAAACAGGTCGGCTTTGTGGGTCCATCTTTGCACCCCTTCCCTTGCCAGAGCCAACTACAGGCCGGATGGGGATGCCGGTATCCTAGGTCAGTTCGGACCATTCCAGATGCGTTCCCCGGGGTCGCGGCCCAAGACTTCCACTCGGATCTTTCATCAATCGCGGCAATACTTCGCAGCACCAGCAGCAATCGTGACAAGAATCCTGGTTAGTCGTAGTCATCAAGGTGGTAGCAGCAGTAGCAGGAGGAGGGGGGCATAAGCAGGAAGAGGTGGAGGTAGTCGTATTCTTCCGGCTTGGCCACAGTCAGATTGGGTTTAGTGAATTTAGGAGTCTTGGCAAATCAAATTGCAAAGCAAAAGTCGGGCTACTCCACTCAAGCTGGACGGCACTGGTCAGGATTACAAGCCCCAACCCAAGCCAGCACTGCAGCCACATCGATGATCATCTTCTTTTTGTCCAAAACAACAGTATACTGGAGGGCGCCACGCGAAAACAACAAACTCCCAACATCTGCTGCTCTGGAGCAGCAACGGGAATGCCCCAAACCTCACACCACCCTTAAAGCCTGCTTACGGGTTCTTGGTAAGGAATAAGGGAATACAATCCCTGTATACAACACTTCCATATTCCCTACATAATCACTATATAATATATTCACACATTCCCTACTAAGCATCCTTAAAGCGTGTGAACCTTGAAGCTCAGCCAGGAAGCGAATACCTGCGGCCGCGTGGCCGTACACTCCTCCGGCAACTTCGTCCTCGTCTCGATGCTGGGCTGCGAATGAAGTACTTGTCAAATTGATTTCGGGTAGAGGATTTAAAATTTTAAACGTTTAGGATGTTGGTGGCTTTCCAAAAGGGAGGTCTCCCCTATAGAGACCTTCTGGATACGAGGAAGTATATGACTGTAGGCTTGAAGCTCCGGCCACCAAGGCTTGCAACTGTCCTGATACTGTAGATTTTTGTTTGGGGTGTTGAGGTCAGGTACTCGGAGTTGGGGTCTTGGATGTCATAAATCAAGAGATTATAACGTTGCAAGTTAAAACGAAGCGTTGGCAACTCCTCCGCTTGACGCCGAGGAACCGAGGGCACGACAGCATCACCGTTTTCAGAGCCTGGCGCCAAGTTGGCTTGTTTGATGAGAGAATCCGAGATCCCCACGCGGCAGACCCTACAGCACAGAATGCGCCAGACCTAAGCCGCAGTTCTGGTGGTGGCATCTCTTACCACGAAGGCAGAGCCGGCCCTTATGCATTGTTGTATGCAGTATAGGATGTTAATTACGTGATCTGCTTCGGAGACGAGCGCATGACATGCGGCGGAGCCGGGTGGTCAGGTGCACTACACGCACGGCCACAGGGGCTTGTTGTCCGTCGCCGTGACGCAGCCCATGTCTTAGAGTGAAGAACTACGCAAGGGGCATTCAGGAAAGATGCTAAAGACTGCCCTGACTTCTCAAAAAACAGCTGGCTTCCTTAACGGACATGCTTGCGTACTATGAAGAGGCGTTGAGCAACTTTCAAACTCCGGACTATGCCTGAATGCGCACAGCATGTGACCTGAGCAGCGGTTTTTTTTTACGCTTAATCAATTATGAATTCGTACGACGCTATCGTCTCCAATTCGTGTCCGAAAATGAGGTTTTCCTGTGCGCGCGGAAGGACGCGGAAGCTCCACGGAAGCGTTTCTTCGCGGAAGGCTTGCGGAAGCTCATGTTTTCAGCCACGCGAAAAATGCGATTGAAAATGGATGCTTCTTCTTGTATGTAGGCCCAG
>CAJNIZ010009191.1:29848-44863 GCA_905231905.1 Symbiodinium pilosum
TACGCGCGAGCCTGGGCGGTAGTCTTCGGGGCCCTTTCGCGGAAGACTCGCGGAAGCAAGGTCCCGAAAATCTACCGAAAACACTTCGCGGCAGGAGCCGCGGAAGGCGGAAGCAAAAAAGACTACAGCCAAGACTCGCGGAAGGTCCGCGGAAGGCCGCCGCGGAAGGGCATTGATATGGTAGTGAAATTATATAGGAATAAAAACCATGGCTCACCTGACTGGCGCACGCGTCTCATCGCTAAGTCCATGGCAAGTAGCCCACACCATCCTGCTTCAGTCCAATCTACAGAGAATAGATCAGCGAGCCCAGCAGCAATTTCCTGAGCCCTGGCCCGTGTTTGAGAGATTGAGACGTCGCCTGATATCGCCTGGCATTTCCAAGGCACACGCGAGGAGCGACTCCCAGGCATGCTGCGCTGTAGTGCTTGAATTTACGGATTTTCGGTGCAAGCAAGGGGCTGACATGATGAAATTCGGCTGCAAGGCACTTCCAGTTTGATAGCTCGGGCCAATGGCTCATCACTGCAAACCAGGACCCGTCAACTTCTTGTGGTAGCCTCTAGACGAGTCATGAGTTCTCACAAGCCCGCAGCTGCGAAGGACTCCGACAACATTTCGGTTTTCAGATTCAACCTGGCAACCGGCAAGCTGGAGTGGACGGGCAATGAGCGCGCCGGGCATCGCTTTCCATCACGGGCGAACAGTGTTGATGCTGTACTGAAGCCATCCACAAGCAGGTAGCTAGGTTTTCGCATCCACTGAGATTTAGCTAGTAAAAGCTTCCACAACTTTGCCACCTGCAGTCATGCCAGGTACGAGGTGCCATCCCCGAACTTTGTTTGCAGCGTGGTGCCGCACCAGCCAATGACCAAGAGAAGTCCCTGTGAAAGTTGTGCCACCTGTCATGATTGTTTGAGTGTGTGCAGTCCCCGTCCCTCATGAAAGATTACGTTGGCTAGACACTTGTGCTCAAGACGGCATGGCCAGTGCTACTTGGGACGCTGGCCTGTCCAAGGCAGACGAAGCGCTTCTCCAGCGCGCCATTTAATGCTCCCGGCGGGCTGTTGAGAACGGGAACCACCCCTTCGGTTGCGTCATCGTGGCCCGACGCCGCTCAGATGGGGAGGTGGTGGAGACAATTGACGCAGAGAACCGTGTCGTCACCGACAATGATCCTTCTGCACATGCTGAAATGTGCGGCGTCCGGCTACTTGGCGCGGCTGCTGCAGCTGCACAGACCACCCAGCGCTTTGATGGCTGCTCGTTTGAATTGTTCACCAGCACAGAGCCATGCATCATGTGCTGCGGCGCTATCTACTGGTCCTTCATGATTGATCGTGTCGTGTATGCATGCCCGGAGGCAGGGCTGGCGCGGCATGCAGGAGATGACTTTCTTTCATCTTGCCGCGAAACGCTGGCAAAGGGCAAGCGCCGAATAGCGGTGGAAGGTCCCTTCCTGGCTGAGGATGCAGAGAAGCTGCATGCGGAGTTCTGGCCAGGCTTCTTAGCGTCACTTGAAGCATCCGCCTCGTGATGAATCAGATGACTTCTGCATCTGAAAGTACGACAATGCGCGATATGTGCGACGTGGCAGCTGGAGGATGAACAAGTCAGCGAGATGATGTTCAAGTTGCCCCAATCATTCTGATAGGGCATGCTGGATTCCTCCGTGCGACGCGAACAGCAGGGACGACGTGGCGGAGCTAGTTGTCTTGGCACTCTGCGCCCAGAATGTGAAAGGTCCGAAGCCCTGCAGCATTCCTTTGACATATTTGACCAGTCTTTCACATTGAGGGTGCCAGGGAAAGATCCATGCTCAGACAGCTGCATGGGCTGTTGTGCAGATACAGCAGTGTAGAACAGGCTCAGATGTTGCATTGTTTTTGTCAACTTCAATCCACTCAAAGTGCACGAGCTCCTGCGACAAGTCTATCACGGAAAGAAAGCAATGACAATGACAAAGCATTTCTAACCCCCCTGGAATCTCAATATGTTGTATGAGCCCTGAGCCTGGCAAGTCTTCTGAGCCATCATCGAAGCCCCGCAGAGCTCCAACCTCGCAGTACCCCATAAATGCAATCACTGTTTGTGGAATTTTGTGGAATTCTCTCTGCATCTGAAGTAAGGTGCCAGACAACTTCAGACAGAGGTATGTCTTTTGGATTGCTTGTCCTGTCTCAGATCTTGATGCCGCCGCACCCCTTAACTCTCAGCTGCCCAGGTCCGCTGGGGAAGGACCCCGCTCCAGCCTCTGAACCTCTGAGCCCGGGCGGTGCCGGCTTTTGTGGGCAGCTGTTGATCTCATGAGACTTTTTTTTGAAGACTAGATTCTCAAGGTGTAGCACAACGAAGCTTCTGAGACTTAGCCGAAACATGCCAGTTGCACGGAGCTACACTACATGCAGACTTGAGAAGTGGGTTGAGCATTTTTCGCTTGCTATGCTTAGAGGGACGGTGCTACCGTAAATGGAAAATCAGCATGGCCTCCGGTCAGTCCAAAAAGGAGCCATGATTTCAACAACGACCCATGAAGCTGGCGGCGGCTGTTGTTGTGTCAGGATTGGCGCGAGGCCAAAAGTCTAGACATCCTCCTGCGCTAGGGGCCAGGCTTTTGTCCGAGCAGCTGAATTTCAGCTTGTTTGGGTGTACACAGTAGTGAGGTTCGTTTTCATCCTGGAAGGCTTGTGCCAGTTTGGAGTCAGCGATTGTCATGCCAGGCTGTGACTAGCAGGCCAGAGGAAATGATCCCTTCCGTTCTGCTCACTGCCTGAAATGAACTCAGCCACGCCTCAAAGCGCCAGCTCACTTTGAGACATGGTGTCTGCCATCAGCCTCGGAGCTTGAGCTCACAGTTTGTTCCACATTGAAGCGCATGTTAGGGTACGCTGGGTTACAGCACTGCGCGGAGGTCTAAGCGTGTTGACAACATTATGAAATTGCCTCCTGCACGGGTCCCCAACTTGCAGAGAGAGCACATCTGACCTCTCCGATTTGCTCTGCTGGCCAGCCCCGTTCAGCCATGCCGCGGCCTCGGCAAATCTTGCCAGAAACAGTTTAGCTCATGCAGTGAACTTGCCAAATAAGCATATGATCAATGGAATGACAATGGTAGGTTGAGATAGTACCTACATGTAAACACTTCTTTTATCCGCACTTAATCTAAAAAGTGTGGTGCGTAGCTCATGACTTCTTGCAGCCTTGAGAGCTGGGTTCGCCCCTCATAGGGGAGGCCTCGCATGAGTTTTTTTTGCCACGTCGGGGCCAGCTGAGTACGATAACTTGCGCTTGCAAATCCTGCCTCAAAGCTATTCTTGGTACACTTGGTGTTTGCTTCGTTTTTCCGCCTTTCCGTGATGGATGTCAATTCGGGAAAAATGCTGCGGCAGTCCGATACCAAATCTCTTTGCTTCTATGGCAGGAGGCATGTAATTAGTTCTCATCGAATCAATGATCATTTCACGCCTATCAGCACTCGACCAAGAAGAAGAAAGCTGTTGAAGTGATGACCGAACAGGTGGCATCTAAACATCCCCATCTTCCGCCGCTTGGACAAGGCGGGTGGACTTTCGGGTTGCGTTTAGGAGCAAAAATGGTTCCACAACGGTTTGTTTTTTTGGGATGTTTCAGGAGTGCCTCTATCTATAGAGATGTAGCCGCAGCCTGTTGCAGTGAGTGGCAGCGAGGAATGGAAGTTGCAAGGATTCCATGGCTTTTTATTCAAACAAGGGCATCCTGTAGAGCTCCGCGCGCGCGAGCGTGCCGGATGTGGCTAAAGGTAGTTATAATACAATGTCGGCAAGTGGCAAGAGGTCTTCGCTTGGGCAGCGTATTTACAGGCACTTCGCTGTTAGGTTGCGCCTTTGCAGTGTTCCGTAGGGATTTGCTCACAAAGATCAACACCAGCGTAATGGAGTTTCCTAGGGTGCCCTTTTCTGTGGTTGCAGATTTTTTGCACAGTGCTCATGTGCTGAGGTTGCAGAGCACGAGAAAGATGCGGCAAGAACCTCTGTGCTCACGCGCACAATGCCAACCAGGTCTAACTCTGTACTGTCAGCACGTCATGACGATCGATCAGTTGAAAGGTCAATCCTGAGTCTGGGGCGTCAAAGTCATGTGCCTCTCTCTGTCAGTGACCAAGGTCCTGGCACTGGCAAGGACCGTCCCGAGCCGCAATGGATTTGCAAGGGTTGCCTGCTCACAGCATATGCCATGAAGCTTGTTCGAGTGCTGCAGCCTGGCCCAAATGCCCGGCTGAACTTGTAGCTGAGCGATGGAGGTCGAGCCTCCAGAGGAGTGGCCTGCCGAGCAGCGGCTCAGCAGCCTCAAGCCGTACACTCACCTAGCTTGGGAGGAGTGGAAGGACTCCAATGCGCAGTTGCGCTGGGAGGTATTCAACACATGGATGCTTCTGAGCAGCTTGGCGCTTGCTGAAGCTGAGCGTGAGAGATTTGCGCAGTTTTGGGCACCAAAGCCCTGGACCTCTGAAGCGGTTGCACTCAGGCATATTTTCATGGAAAGCCACAGCATGCGAGCGCTTTGTGCTGTTCTTCGGTGGCTGCGCTGGTCTCATCGGTTCTCACCAAAGGCAGCCAGGTCGGTGGAGGAAGGCTTTGTCTACAACGCCGGATATGACCGGACTCGAAGATCTTTTCAACTCCATGGTCGGCTTCCTGGGCCGTTCCAGGAGCAGTCCCTCCATCCGGATGGCCCGCTTCAACGCGGAGAGATTTTCGAGTGTGCTGACATCGAAGATGAGCGTCAGCTGATTGCCGACCTCTGGACCTGCCTCCGCCGTGGTGAGCTGAGCACTGCAATGAAGATGTGCGCAGAAAATGGCCAGGCATGGCGAACCGCCCTGCTACAAGGCATGCTTCCTTTCTGCGAGGAGCCCGAGGGTCAGTACGAATCAGCCCCAATGCCTGGTATCGATGAGGCCATGGAGGAGATGCTGGCCACCATGAAGGAAGAGCACTCGGACTGGACTGAGTTGGGTTGCCACCTCACAAAGGGCAGCCAGGGTAATCCTTGGCGACGAGTGTGGAAGGAGGAATGCTTCGATGCAGCGGCGCGAAACCTTCTTCCTGGCAGTAAGATGGATCTGAGGGAGCTCTCCATCTACGGGTTTTGCTCTGGAAACTACGATGCTCTGATGCCCTCTTGCAATAGCGATTGGGCTGATCGCTGTTTCGGTGAGCTGCACTGCTTAAAGGAGTGGCTGGTGGAGCGACTCCTTGAGGATGGCCAAAGCCGCGAGAAAACTTCGCGACTGGGTGAAGGCGACGTTTGCGCGGAGGAGGAGTCTGCTGAGGACACCGCCTGGCGCACGCGCAAGCTGTGCGGTCGCCTCGCGCCAGATCCTGCAAATCTGAACGAGGATGTCGAAGCAGCAGTCAGGGAAGAGGTTCTGCAGCTGCTGCAAAGATTGCGGCCGCTGCCGTCGCCAGAAGTCGGATGCGAGGAGGCATCCAGCGTATCGCAGCAGTTTGGGCAGCTGCAGGCTTTCCTCATTGCAGCAGCATGGGAGCCGCAGCGAGGAAAAGATGCTCTCGAGCTGCTTCGGTCTTGGCTGCGGAATGCACAGCCAGGCAAACCATTTGCACTGAAGCAGTTCGCTGCATACTTCGCAGTTTGGCAGAAGAACGTCTTGGAGGATCATTTGAGAACCTCTGTGGATGTGGACGACATTGTCAGCATGCATGTGTCTGAGCTGCTGCTCGTGGCCTCCGGTCCTCTTTGGCAGGACAGGTGCTTGCGGGAGGACGCTGTGGAGGTGATTTTGGAGCACTGCCAAGTCTTGAGGCCAGAGCCGCGACGTGAGGCCTTGGCTAGCTTGATGCTGCGGCTGGGACGCAGTGCTGGCCCCCAAGCCGTCGCTGAGGCAGTTGCACAAACCTGCCGAGGTGATGCGACTCCTCTGACGGAGGTCGTAAAGAGAGGCTTTTCTGCCTTTTGGACGCGGTTTCCTGAGGAGGCCTTCTCGGCCATCACCTTTTTGGTGCATCGAGCACTTCGAATAGATGATTCTTCTGCGCAAGAGGCTGTTGTGGACTCTGCACCTGCAGGCGTGCGCGAGGAAGCAGATGTTGAGGAATTGGCCTTTGTCGTCCTCTGCCTGCTGGTTTTCTGGTTGGTTGCCAGGGATGCGTCAGCCAGCACCCCAATCGAAAGGGCGAGCGCAGGGCTCTCGAAGCTCACAGGTCTTCCAAGCGAGGACTCCAGTGGCTTGCTTGGCCTCTTGCACCAGGTAGGCCAAGGTGATGAGTGGAGGTTCCTTCGGTCAGCCTTAGACGGAGTGGTGGTGCCTTTGCTAACAGACACCTTGCTATGCCTTTGCGCGAAGGATCCGCAAAGAGCGCTGCCCTTGCTTCCAGCCATGCAGGCTTCCTCCTTGTGGACAGACGCTTTCCACTCGGCGGCTGCCAGTACTGTGAACTTGAGTGACCTCGAGTGGTTCCTGCTGCTCTATGGCAAGCACAGACTCTGGAAAGAGGCATTTCGGGAGGCCTCTGCCGAGCGCTCCGCGGCTCAAGCCCCGGCGCTGACGCGCTTCGGCGCTGCTGTGCGGCCGGGTCCCGCGGTTGGCCATGCTGCGGAGGCCAAGAAGGCTTCCCTTGAAAGTGTGGCGGCGCGGGAGGTGCTCTTTGACCATGCGCGGGACCGTCTGGGGAAGGAGCGGCCGCTGCTGGAACCACTGCCAGCCACACAGACTGTCTTGCAAGAGGGTCACTGGCAGGGGCTGCAGAAGGCTATGGCTTGGAGGTTGCTGCTTCCATTGCTGGACTGCTTCGAATCTGAATCAGATTTCCAGGGAGCTATGGAGGAGTTGTTCGTGGCGGTTGCTGACAGTCCGTGGATGCTCAAGACATTGGACCCACGGCATGCGCAAGCTTTGCTGGCGCGAGTTGCTCACATACCTACCTCTTATGAGTGGCCATAGCACAGAAGCATCTGTCGCGATGGTTCAAAAGGAACGCAGGCAGGGAGCGTCAGGCTTGTTCCTTGAATTGTAGAAGCTTGAAGGGTCAACATGGGGCATAGTATCCCCTTGACCTGGAACAGCTGCTGCAACTAATAATCCCCTCAGTGACGTTTGATAGGACCTGGTGGGGGTTTGCCGAGGGCGTGCCGAAGGCCCTGGATTTTGCACCAATGTCTCCACAATTTGCTGTCCCAACCTGAGACATGGTAGCGCAGGTTATGAAGACCATCCGTGTTAACGGCCGCTGTCTCATGGAGCCTGAAGACATAGTGACGCAGCAGTTGTAGCATGACTCAGTGCCAGCTACCCAGGTATCGTGCCCCTGGCAGCGGATGCACCCCGAGCAAAGACTTCGCGGACAATCCCCGTCCCGGCAGCTGCTCATGCAAGCACCGACAGCAAGGCCAGCCCAATTTGCAGCCACCGCAGCGCGACCTGTGGGGTTCTTGAAGTTGTATCTCGTCCTATCCGTGCGTAGCCTGAGCATCGATGATGTTGTTGGGATTTGTTAGGATTTGAAAGTCTCATGTATGTAGATGTGGGAAAAGGGTATCCTGACTGAAGACAGGCCCTGGCATCGGCGGAGTGTAACACGGATATCGGCTTTGAGGCTGTACACTCTCAATGTGCTTGTGAGTCTTGTGATCATGGCTCCTGTTTCTTAGCAGTTGGCAAAACCGTGGTTCCGCAAACCTTGCTGGAATCCGGCAGGTTCTACGTGCCGCGGCGCGCGGGTCGGGAAGCCGCATCCAGGGCCAGGGCCAGTGCAGCGCCACGGCGATCGAAGGCCCACGGCGGGAAGTTGGGTGGGATGGAGTTTTCGAGTTCATGGCTGAGAGTGGAATAGGATTTATAAGGTCAGAGTGACTAATTAGAGATGTCAGGATGTCGTTCAGGATGACGTTTTCTGGTTGATTTGACAGAGCCTTGAAATTGAGCCTTCTGCAGATTAAACCTTTTCCACTTTCAACCAAACTTGGATTAAATTAGCTTGGGCCATGAAGACACAAGGATGCGGTAGGCGCACAAATTGTCCAGCCTTAACTGCATGGAGCCCCAAGTAGGCGCCGCCACAATTTCCGCCCTCCCCGAGCCTGAGCCCCTGACCCTGAACATCAAATCACCCTTCATTTTTGTGCCATTTTGCGTTAAAGCGCTGCCAGCTCTCAAAGGAGGATCCCAACAGGCCCAGACATTGAGAATCTGCTAAAACACAGCAAGAGCAAGTATACATAACAGTTCTAGCCTTTTAGTCCCCCTTAAGTAGATAGAATATGGTTTTGGGGATACTATACTAAGATCTGCATATACCCCATATTGTATCTTGTATCTACTTGAGGGGGACTATAGTAAGGCAACAATGAGTTTTAGCTTGCCAGGTGGCTTCGTGAGGTCTGTGAAGCCGCTGCCAGGCTTCAAGCTGAGATCTGGAACCCAGTTGGTGATTTCAATAGGTTAGGGGCTCCTCTCTGAAAATCCCCATGCAGAGGGTTTAAATATACATATATGGTACCCCCCAAAACCTATGCTTCTATATTTAAAATGCAAAGAAGATATTGACATTTCAGCAAAAGACTGAAATTTCAAGATTTTTCTGATGCCCGAGATCCAAGCTCCAAGATTTCCAGCAAACATGTTTTCTGCTAATCTTGGACACCAGGATAGGCATGACCATGCCGTAATCTCAGTAAGATACTGAAATTTCAGTATTTTCTGGTGTCCAAGATCCAAGATTTCCAGCAAACGTTATTTTTTCTGTAATTTTGTAATTCTGAAATGTCAATGTTTTCTCCTATCCTGGTGTCCAAGGCCCATACAAAACAACTTTACTGGACATCTTGGATCTTGGACATCAGAAAATATCAAAATTTCAGTGAAATACTGAAACTTCCGGTTTTTCATCCTTATCCTGCTGTCATCTGCTGTCCAAGATCCATAGAGAACACGTTTTCCGGAAATCATGGATCTTGGGCAAAAACCTACAGAATGTTCAGTAAAATGCTGAAAATTCAGTTTTTCCGTCTGCCTTTAAAAGCACAAATAATCGAGATTGTTTATAGTACCTTTTAATATATAGTATAATAATATACTCTCGACATATTCAACATGATAGATACATATTACAAGTATATACAAAATCATTTCACTCATTGAATCACTGCTGCATTGATGTCAGTGTGCTATTGGTCAGTGAGCTGTCGAGCCGCACGTGTGAGGACATATGCTCATGTAAACTGTCTTTGCGACAGCCATTTTCTTTGCATAGTGGTATTCTTTAGTCATCCTTCCATCCCTATGATACCAATGTCAGTCCAAGGGCTCGTTTCCATCACCTATACAACATATGTATAACGTATGTGTACAACATGTATATATACACACACATACTTATAGAGCAACTCGGGCTTTATGTTGCGGTTTCTCCAGTCAAGCTCATGATTCTTGGAGACGCTTGCTTTCAACGTGCCTGGTTCCAACAGAGCTCGCAGGGATAGTGGCCGCGAGAGGCTTGGGGTTTAGGGCAATAATTTGCAGGCTTGCGGCCCGGTGCGGTGTTTGAGTTTGAGGCCTGAGGACAATCAGGTTTTAGGTTTGGATTGAAATTCATGGCTTGATACACCGGGGCATTTGTGCCGGCAGCCCTTTAAACCAACTGTCAGAGGTCAAAATGCTTGGCTTCAGAGACTTGGGATTTCAGGCGAACTCAGTGTCCAAGAAGGCTCTCGGGTCTCTTTGAGCGGACCTTGGGGTGAAAGAGGGAATCACAGCAACTTTGCCACCTTCACATCTCAGAATGAATCCACGCCATTCCATTCGGGGGGATGCTGCCTGACGCAGTCCTTGGTTACAGGTTGTTTAGAAAAATCCAAGATGCAAGAGCCACTGTATGATTGACATGAACTTTGAATTATGCGCGTAGTGTCTGGCCTGCAGGGCGTACTCCTTCAATGTCACGTGTGGGTTCTCTAATCGGCGCGGACTGCGTAGTTTGATTTTCGTAGCAGGCCAGGCAACAAAAAATGTTGCGCAGAATCTGCGTAGAGGGTCGGATGTTATGAATGAACCCGCATAATTTGGCACTGCAGGAGAAACAGCGGATTTCCGTGGTCTGCGTACGCCTTGTTTGTATAAGACGCATCAAGAAGAGAAAACAGTAATGCTCAGGTAGGGAATGTAGCCGGGCATGGATTTTCGTTCTGTAGCGTAGTGAAGACCCCTCCTCCTCAGATATCCCTAGTAGGTGGTTATCCGAACAATGCTAAAAGTCCGAAACGGCACAAGCCAAGAATGGCACCACCCGAGCCCGCATGAAACTTAGCCACTGTTAGCCATGCACTGAGGTTCCTGCAAGATTTTCCGTTTGCGGTGCGCCCATACCAGTGCGCGATGCATGAACATGTGAACGTCAGCACATGGACTTTTTCCAAGCCTGGTCCTTATTGTTTAAAAGCAGTCTTGCCCATACAGCTACAGCTGAAAAAGCACTCATGTTGCAAAACTTCATTTGCTGTGTGATAAAGTGCTTCCTCCGCCAGGCCTGGTTTCTCTGCGCACCAGCCCTCCAGACATATGTGCACTTTGAGGCACGGCTCCTCTGCATACCGGGCTTATTCTGAGGAATCCTTTCTGGAAGGGTACGTTGCCGCGCATTCACCACCTCAAATCCCTCCTGCCGTGGCGTGCCTGTTGCCAGCCATCAATGTGGTAGTGTCCATGAATAGGGTGACCCCCCGATATATTATGATATATTATGATTCTTACTAAAGGTACCCCTATGTAATTTTGAAGAAGCCACATATCCATCAGTCGTTGTCCCTCCATGAGTTCAAGAGCTACAAGAAAGCTTTCATTGGCCTCCGGCTGTCCCTCAAGTATACGTCACTATACGGAGTGCGGTCTAAGCATCCCTTGCCTCTCCTTGTTAATGCGGAATCTTCTTGTGTTGCCTTCGTTTCAGACAATTTTCAGTTTGGATGGAAAGTCAGCGGAGGCAGGTTCGTTGTGGGAAAGAGACCGTTAGGTTAGTGCATGCGCGTGTTGAAGACGCCTGGATTTGTGAGTTACTAGTATGGCCTCTGTGTGCATGAAGGCCATCACCCTGGAAAGCGCTGGACTCGCCGTCACGGCAGTCAATACTTTGAAAAAGGCAGAAAAGTGCTGCTTTGCGTTACTGGATGGTTGCTAACAGTTTAGCTCATAGGTTTTGGCTGCAGAAGGGGTTGGGTGGGCCGAAATGAGCCGAAGTCAGGTTTGCTGACATTTCAGGTACTTTCGTAGGGCTACTCCGTGAGCGAAATCATTGCAAGGTACGCGAAGGATTCGGTCTGGTGAGGGCGGAGCTTGTTGCTCTCAAAGAGACCTCGCCAGTTCACCGCCCTGCTGCCACAACACAGTTGCAGCGCTGTCGTGTGTGATTGTCTCCGAGCGACTTGTCATACGTTTCGAAAGGCTACGAGTACCAGTAGGTTGGAGTTGAAGGGAGGAACGAGCCTCTTGGTCAAGGGGATGTGGAACTTTGCATCTAGGCAAGTTCGATTGACCGAAAGCTTCAACAGTCAAAGGTTTTTGCAATGGTTTTCGCCAAGACGAGCAGACGCGCAGCTATTGCAGCCAGCTACAGAGAACAGCTGCGCCTTTGAAAAAAAGTCTGTCCTGACTGTCTTCGAGTGCATGCCAGCGAGGCCTTCATTTAAGTGCACAGCATGCACCTGCCAGTAAAGGCTAGCGGCATGACTGGAATGTGTTCCTGGACTGCCCCCTGCTGTTGGCAGCACAACGATCCAATCCACGTCGTGCCACAAAGCTTGCAAAGATTTACTGTGACCCTTTAACTCGTTGCCCCAGGGTACTTGAGTGGCCTAGGGGCCCCTGATGGCAGCCCACTTGCATACTTCCCACGCAGGTGGCAGACCTCCGGCCCTCAGGATGCGCATAAAGCCCAGGCATCTGTGTTGGATGTTAGAATGACATGGACATTTACAAAGTGTTGTTGAAAATGGCTTGGGATGAGAGCTTTCAGGGAGCAAATTTGAACATGCGCGGCAGCACTCAGCACTGACAGCCGGGTGCAGATGCTTTGAAAGGTTGAAGATGTGAACAGCATCGCGTCTTTGTGCTTTGTAGACTGTGGTGTGGGAAGCTGACTGGAGGAAGTGGCTCTTGAGAGAGAGAGAGAGGCTCAGCTTAAACAATTGCTGCTCCAGAAGAGCTACGACATGCTAAGATGTTAGATCCAAGACATGCCAAGGTTGTTAGTGCATGTTAATGCCAATCTTCTTCCACACCTCTGCAACAAAGTTAGAGCATGCTGTTTGCGCTGGAGACAGGTATATCTAGTGCTTGTCAGCTAGCGTGCAAGCGGTGTGCTTGACTTCCAAGGGGTTCCATCTTCGCTTGATGTACTCCTGGCCCCATCTCAACCAGCACGTCTAGTTCAACTCTTCAGGAATATCGGCGACAGCACGAGATGAAGGCTGGAGATGGGCGGATTCTTTGAAAGACTCGAGCCACAATCTAGGGGTTGTACGGGGGAATCCAATGAAGAGCGTAGAACGTTGGACAGCCTTGATATCCAGTTTGCAAGAATGAATCCTGTCCGTGGCACCTTTAGGGGCATTTGGTGTAATCAATGAGGAGTGCCACGGTGCAACCCTGGATTACTCAACTGGCGGTGCGTTCTTGCTTTCTGGCTGGCCGCTGCTGCCCTGAAGAGATTTGTCTTACCGAGTAATTGCAGTGCAGTAACTGCAGTCAGAAGCATGTCACAACCCGGCCTTTCTGCAGCAGCGGATGTCTTCAGATGTATTTTTCCTAGAGCTGTTTCGATGACATCTGTACTGAGACTGCATCCAGGTCATTAGCACCTTCAGCGGCAACGTGCCAACGCCTATTCGGGATTTTGCGGTGCGGTGCTTACTGTCAGCTTTGTGAGCTTCTTAAACTGTGGAGGGTTTCTTGCGAAGTGTTTAGAAACGAGCACGAGATCTACTGGAAGTATGGTAACTGCACAGGTATGGGTACTGGTAAAGCTTTCATGATGCAGCTTACAGTACAACAGCGAACATGGTGCTGATAGTGTCCATCCTTGCAGCACAAAAGCTCGTTCGGGAATATGTTGCTTTTCTTAGGTTCCGGGCACTTAGTTTAGGGCTTTGGGCCGAGGCTCAAGCTTGTTATCAGGAGACTCGAAGCACACTCGACAACAATGACCCCCCCCCCCCCTCCGCAACTTGTTTTGCGATTTTGGTCTACAAAGGGGCGGTTTCGCAACAACGAATGTTGAGCGCGGGCCCTGCTGTGATACTTGTAGCATCTGAATCCAATGCCAAAACCATTCCATGATCAGAATCAGGATGTTTGGGAGGGAGCTTCGTTATTGTCACCCCCTTCGAGTTTGTTTTGGGCTTCTAACAGGGTTAACACTACGCCCATCATTACCCTGAACCCCTGAAACTTGAAGCCCTTTGCCCAAAGTGCCCGTTGCAGCACATGCAACTTCAAGATTCGGACCTTGGCTCCTGAACTCAAAACTTAAGGCCTGAACCCGACAGCAGCCTTACGGCTTCTTTGAAGGGCATACAGGAATATACTCCCCATTTATATATAATCCCTGTATATAGTACGTTCCCATATTCCGTATTTAACCCTCTATAGTGCCCATATTCCATATATAATCCTCATATACTATACTCTCATATTCCCTATTCAGAACCAGTAAGTAGCATGTGGGCCAGAGGCTGCCAGCTTGCCGGCCAAAGTCTTGGAGGAGTTCCACATTTCCCATGGCAGGTTGTAAGACTTCGGAGAATCATTGTCATAATCATGAGGGTATAATACACAGTATAGGTGTTATGCATCATTTACATGTGTTTCGGTTTATTTCGAGTTATGGTCGAGACCTGGTTTGGAACTTCAATGGCGAGAGCAGTAATCTGAGCATGATAGGACATGATTGCATAAGAGTTTCTTCAGTGGAATGTCTCAAGCTGCTGAAGCTTCCACAGTCCTTTTATCATCGCAGCTTTTCTGCTACTGGGATGCTCGCCGCTGTCTTTGTGGTTGTTGTTGTGTCGTTCCCTCTGGCCACAATTCTTGTTCTTATCGGATTCTAGGCCCTGCTGCCGCGTTCATCCTAGTGGCTGCGTCGCAGAGTCTTTGCGTTCTGGAGGAGATCCAGGAAGCCAAATTCCGGGAACCGACTCCAATCCAGGCCCTGCTCGTTTTCCCAGCTTGTGTGGGTCACGAATCTCCACTAGAGACTTTCTGGTCTTACGGTATTCGTAACCATAGAAGAAGAGGGGCGCTTCGTGTTGCCCTTCTTTCGGCTTCCTGGGACAAAGATTTCAGGGACCTAAGCTGTCTGAAATGTTTGTGGTGGTGATGACAGTGGGCAGTCACTTGTGAGGCAAAGTAGGGATGGAAGAGGTCAAGAGTAAACCCAGACCAATTCCACTGACAGTGATTCCGATGAAGCTGTCAGTATGCCTCCTCATGCAGCACGTGTATGCTGAAGCGTGCTTTACCTGCTTGGATTTTCAGGGCGCAGAGTGCACGACCCCATTTGGACGCTCGGAATTGCAGGCAATTGCATTGCTGGCCAACCAGCAGCCCTGAACCCTATCCATTCAATACTGTGCTCCCTGTAAGTCTTTTGCTTTCAGAAGTTGAGCCTTGGGCAACTGTATCTCCTGCAACCTTGCATTTTCCCGTCTGTCCTTTGTCAATTTTCAATCCTGGTGGTATTTTTTGCAAGCATCTTCCCGTGAAAAAATGGGGATTCATCAAATGGAGGCGGACACCCATTTTGAGAATCCTCTGAAATTTTCCTAGACTCCAAACACTGCACACCCTGAACTGTTAACTCCCTTAACTTCATAGGCTACCATTCAGAACCCCTAGGCACCTTTCCCCTTCCTTCAGGCCCAATGCTGGCCCATCTTGGGTGCCGGACATGACTTGATTGGAATCGCAAAGAGTGGGAGCGGCAAGACCCTGGCGTCGGGGCCTCCGGGATGTTTTTTTTTTTTTTTTTT
>CAJNIZ010009191.1:44963-67768 GCA_905231905.1 Symbiodinium pilosum
TTTTTCTGCATGTCGTATTTTGAAGGTTCCACTTCTTCCATGTTGACTCTTCTTGGAATTTCTGGAAGTCTGCCAGGCAGCAATACTTTGGTCACAGCAGGAGCTGTAGGAAGCTACTTGCCTGAGTTCCCAGCTAGTTGAGCTGACGAAATCTCAAAGATCTGCATGATACCGTCATTTGTATAGTGTATGGCTGCTGCAGGCCCCAAGGCTGTTGAACAAACTTTTGCATTTCGGGCAAGCTCAGGAGAGGAGTAGATGCAACTGCTTCAGTTCAAAATGCCACACCAAGAAGCAATGACTTTCCCTTCAAGCATCCGCAGGCCATGCCAGGTAGAAATGGCGAAAGGATACGCGGAATGCATAGTCATGTCGTTGGCAAATTTTCGACGGAAGATTACAGTGCAAACTTGGATCTCAGAATATTCTTGACGTGCCTGCAGCTTTGGCTTTGCAGCTGTCATCTTCCTCTGCACCAGCTGTGCCACAAAGATCGCGCCTCCATGGACTGCCTCCCGCAGCGGCCCCCGGGGCGCATCACAAAGCAGATCCCGCACATGCATGAGGCTGTTGCCAGGTTACAGGAGCTGCAGGAGACTGATGAGATAGAGGCCGCACAGTCCTTGCTGGTCCGCATGGTGAGCATTGACGAGGCAAGCTTTTGCAGTGTCTTCCAATATGCCCAGCCAGAAACTCTCCAAACACCGGACATCATGGGCAGGACTTTGCTGCACTACGCAGCTGCCCTCGGCAAATTAAGTGCCCTCTCGCTGCTCCTGGCATGTGATGCAGTGGACCCCAACGCCCGCGACGATGCCGGCGACACGCCATTGCATCTTGCAGCTGGCAATGGGGAGCGGGGTACCTGTGAGTTGCTCCTGGGCCATTCGCGCGTGGACCGGACGGTGCAAGATGATCTAGGGAGGACTGCGCTGGATGTCGCACACTCCGCAGCAGCTCATTACTTTGCAACAGAGGCTGTCCATGCCCTGGCAAGAAAAGCAGTAGCAACTTGAGTGTTCAGAGCGCACATGCTAACCCCAGCATGGTGCAGCCTGCATTGTTATCCTACGAGTTGAAAACAGAGTTTCACCCGTTCGATCGAGACTTTTCGGGCTGCATGCGCGTGCCCCTGACTTTAACATCCACAGATCTACAACAAATCGTCGTGACAACCCTCTTAGTTCTGGCTGCTGTCGGGCCCGTGTTCCTGCGGCTCGACCTCAGTCAAAATGTGGCGCTCTTCTGTGAGAAAACTCAGCCTCACCCAGAGTGCACGGGGTGCCTTGGGAATATATGGGGATAATGGAAAAGCAAATGGAAACTACTATAGGGATTATGTAGGGATTATATAGGGATTGCAGGGGATAAGATAGTGATAATGGAAAAGAAAATGGAAACTACTATAGGGATTATATAGGGATTATATAGGGATTACGGGGGGTAAGATAGTGATAATGGAAAAGAAAATGGAAACTACTATAATGGGTTATATAAGGCTTAGGGTTTATTCGTACTTGCCACTTGTTGAGATCATCGATTGTGCTCAGAACTTGTGCTTTTGTGCTAGACTCAAGGTTTGCGCCGCTTGAAGTTCATAGGGGAAGGTGGCATTGGAAGTGCTTGCAGCAAGGGGTCCCGTATAAACGCTTTTGGCACCAAAAAATCCCTGTCTTAGACCCAAGGTTGTTAAATTTATGAGTTTGATAAAGGTTGCTGTCATGACCTAAAAAAGGGGTCCATAACATTCAGAATCCTATGCTGACGTCGTAGGATCGCCAATATTGTGAACGAACCCCTGAAGAAGAACCTACGAACCTGAGTTTGCGGGAGTTAGCGCAGTAGCGTAGCATCTGCCGAACATGCCTGGAAGATGCAACATGCCGAACCCAAGGTTCCTAGGACCGGGTTTTGCTCAGATCCTCCGCAGCAGCGCCGATGTGCCCTGAGCACTGTTGAGGGAGATTTCCAGTTGTGAGCTTGCTGGCAAGCTATTTCGGAGGGTCGTGTATCCCGAGGCCTCCCCCGTAGAGCAAATGATTTTTGCGTAATCAACTGGTTCTCGAGTTCATACAAGGCATAGTTCTGTCTCAGGCACTGCCCTCTGGCAACATAGACAGTAGGACAAATGTTGCTACTCTTGATTTTAGGAGGAACAGGATGGGCCGAGATTCCTGACGCTATGATTTGTTTGCACCTGCTTCTGGAACGGACTAACAGAGACCCAGAGAGATGTGTTGAATTGCCTGTGGCATCCAGGTACATAAAGGGCCCATGGTGCCCGCTTCCCCTGCTCGGCTGTGGGAGACCACTACGGGGGTTGCAGTTTGTTGCCGGGGGCGAGGGTGAGGCAGTGCTTCTCAACGTTTAATGACAGGGAGAGATGCACTTGGAAATATTTTGGGCCCAAAGACTCATGCCACTCACTCTGGCTTCGGCTGCAAGTTTGAGATCTCAGGGGCTTGCATCCTCAAGCCACCAGGCCCTTCATCAGATTATTTCGGGTTCGAGTCTGCATTGCTTGTATGCATGTCAGGTTGCAGGCCAGGCGTATGTTTGTGAAGTAACCTAGAGGTCAGTTTGCTTGCCGCTCTCCTATCATTCTGGTTTACCACCTCAAAGTCTTGAAGCCTTGCTGAACGCCCCTGATTCAACTTGTCCTTTGCTCAAATTGCAAGTGTCTTTTTTGGCGCACTGGGTGACTGGTAGTCAGGGTATCTTTGCTACGTAGCTTGCACCGCTCCCTGCAGATAGAAGAACATTCACAAAAGCAACCCTCCTTTTTCTGCAGATATGAAAGTGTTATCCCTGAACCCCAATCTCTGTCATCTCGTCAAGGAGGCCTCAATTGTCGCAGCTTTGGCTTCTAGCACCTGTTGCAGCAGCGACCAAGTATAAGTACGCAGCATAAGTAAAACAGATTCCCTAGTGGCCTTCACGTGTTCCCCAAGTAGTCTAGGTCATTGTATGTTCTGGTACAAGGTTCCGGCCCACGTCATTCAGGAATTGCTGTTGGGTCGAGACACCGCATTGTAATTGCAGAGCTTATCGTGACCGTGACAAGACAAGCTTTTCACGCGGCGGCCTTTTTGGCCTCAGCTTATCAGAATAATGTTACTATCATTACTATTGTTATCACGCATACTATGATTACTGTTACTACTAGTACTACCGTGATCGTCTTATGACTATCGTTATAATTGCCTCAACCCAGCCATGTGGGCTGTATACAGGCATGCAACCATAACTATTGTTACCCCCCCGGATGCCTGGTCTGCAATCCAAACCCCTGAACCCCATGAACCCCAAATCCGCATGAAGTTTTCGAAGCTCCTAGAAGAATACCAGCTCCCGGAGTGGCGAGGGCACCGCACTCAGCTTTAGGGATTAGGGTTTATAGGGTTATATGGGGATAGTGGAAAAGAAAGGGGAAACTACTATAGGATTTAGGAACAGATTGTTGGGGCCACGAAAACAAAGACTGATTTGGATTGCCTCTCTCTTGCAGGGGAACCGTGCTCCCAGATGCACGAGAATGCGCGCAATCAGGTTATAGTAGTCATAGTAATAATTCTAGTAGCCGCAATAATAATACATTCGTCAAATAATAGAAAGAATGGTAGAATATATTCGTCACATAGTAGAAAGAATGTAATGGCAATAGTAGATTCTACACAAGTCTGCGGCTCACAGCCTGGCAGATTTGGGTCCTGGCCATTTCATATCGATTACAGTGGTTTCCAGTTTCTTCTCCATTATACTTGTAGAAGCCATATATATATACACACACATAATGTAGCCCGCTATTATAAAGTAGTACTGTAGCTTCCATTTTCTTCTCCAATATCCCGTTGTAAGTTCTATGTTCCAATATACTATAATAGAAGCATATGCACTGAGCAGTACTGCCTATTTCTAGATAATGGCAGACTTTGACAGTTTTTCCATCGATGGCAGTCAACTATTTACTGATGTAAGATTTTTGGGGCCGAGTTTGGTATGATCATCAAGAAAGTCTTGTGATGCACCGCCCGCCTTTATCGTGCGTGCGTGCCCAGACCTAGAACTTGGAAGTGCCAAGGACCTACATACCTTATTACTTCCTGAAGAAGCCGGGGACCTGGCATGGCGTGGTCCCTGCAGTTGCAGAAGGGACGCTGAAGGTATCAAGTCAGGTTGTTCGCGAACCTAGAAGCTGTACCTACCTACCTGAAAGAAGCAATCAGCTTGTCTGCCGCTCAATGATGTAGCAGTCTACAAAATCAGAATCAGATTTGGGAGTATACATCATATCGGACCAGAATAGCCATTCTTATTCAGAGACCTGTTGCTTTGGCTGCAGGCGCCTGGAGGACATCCATGAGGGGCGCTATAACGATGCTTTGCGGGAGCTGCACGAGCCCCGGGCGGCAGGGTTTGCGGGCAAGAGTGCAGGGCATGGAGCGGGAGACAGCAGGCGAGGGCGAGATGGGGAGTACGTAGCTCGACAAGTCTTCGCGACTTGGCGCCGACCACGCGGGAAACCAAGAGCCATCATGGATACCCAAGCGATGGCGAGCTCAGCGACGGCGATGGCTGCCACTCTACCACCACTGAGATGGCCCTTTACAAGCAACGATGAGGATAGCAAGGGGAGCTGAGTTTGGACCGCAAGCGCTATGCAGCATGACCATGTTTACACATGTCGTGTGTAGCTGGCAGGCTTGAAGCCAGCCAGCGACAGCACATCCCAGTTCTGAGAGAGGGAGAGACATGAGTAGGCTTGGAAACAAATGTCTGCAACCTCAGCACACTTTCTACAATCCGAGAAAGCTCAGCGACCAAATTGCTGCCACAAGTAGTAAAGGTGGGTGACAGCGTTCCTTCACGTTGCCTCCCTCTGTAAAGCTCCACCAATTCAGAAGAATTCAACGGAGCCACGAAGCCTTAATGACTCGTTCTTTCTCTCACCATTGCTCATCGTGTTGCTGACCTTCTACAAGTGCACAGGAGGGTGGAGGACATCCCTGTATTTTTCCAACTATAAATGGTAGTTTTCCTGAACAGGGGGATCCCAATATAGCCCCCCAAACTATTCTAATCCTTATCATGGGGACCTCAGAAATGGTACCCTTAATTTTGGGAAACCCCAAGCCAAACCCCAATCCCTAAACCCTACATGAGCAATGATCAATACTCGCGTATTCGGGCATCAGTCTAAGACTAAAGCATAACTGTGTTTTGGCTGAACCACCCAAAAGTGATACCTTGCCTTGTCCTGCACCAAAACCCCCAAAAGCGATAGGAACCCTAAAAGTTGTCCATGGCCAATTATACAAGGATTTCGGCGAACGCTCAGATACCTTTATATAACCTTGTATTATTTGTGGGAAACCCCTCCAAATTCTGATCGAGCGCTTGTCAAGGTCCAGTCGGGCACAAAGTTGGGTGCCAAGCTACCAATGCCTGCAGAGTTGCATGAGTTGCGGAGTCATTTTTGTTATAGGGGTGATATAGGGATAATGGAAAGTGGAAACTAATCCCACTCGCGCAGGATCTCGCAAGCCAAGATTCAAAGCGTTTTTTGAGGATGTGGGTTCCTAGGCTTCAGGTTGTTTTGAGGCCTTGGGTGAAGTGTTTGTGGGCCCAAGGTTCAAGCCTGAATTCGATGTGAAACTCAAATGCAGTCTGCGAACTATTTGTAAGACTAACTAACTAATGGTATGCCCGGTTGCAGGAGCTCTCAAGGAAAGTGGTCACAGCAATTTACTGGGCGCAGCTGAAGTTCTCCGGCTTGGCCGGGCTTTGGGAGCGGCTCCCCAGTCAAAACGCAGTTGGGGATGCCAACCTAGCATGCACTTGGGATATTCGAGCAACTTACTCAAGGTCCTTCTGCTCCAAATCTCACCAACTACCTCAATTTATCGTGTACCGGATAGACCCTGCCCCAGCCGGGACCTTTGCCTTGGGTCTGGCCTGGGTACCTGGCCCGCTAAAGGCAGCGCACTGCACTGCAAGGCGTCTCCCGCCAGCCGTCCCAGCGGCTCTCGCAACCTAGTGCGCCCCCGCTCTGCACTCGGCGGGGCAGGGATAGCATAGGAACACTGTATAGTTTACATGGTGGTTTCTCGAAAACATATTATGATGCCTCTTTCTGAAATTCATTCCTACTTACTAGCTGGGGTCATGGAAATTTGGGAAGATGCCGGTGTGATGCAGTTGCTGTTGACAAGCATGACGGCGGTGCTGAGGACTACAATTGTGTTCACCAATGTCTGAGGAATGGAGTACCCATAGAATGGATTGAGCAGTATCAAGGGTGGGCTTGTCATCAGATATCGTTTCGCCCGTAGCAGCCTGCACAGGACTTCAAACCTCGAAGCGAGAGAGTGAAGCTGTGACCCTGATTGAATCAAACTTCTGTCTGAACGGCCAGCCACCCTGAGTATTGACTCGACTCAGAAGCGCAAGTGCTAGAGCTTCGTTCCAGCACCTCAGGGTTTCCTTCGCGGAGCAGAGGGGGGACGGTCCCACGACGCCCAAGATCATGGACAAAGACCTGGCCTTACAGGCAACGACAATCTGTGTTAAAACGGGACCGGGGGACTGAGTCAGGCTGAGTGACGTGGCGCAGTTTGACAATTTCAGGTGATCCGAAGATCTCCAGTTCCGGAGTATCTGTCGTTACCGCTACAAAGCGATCGTTGCGGTTGGGGTAGTTGCTCGTGTAGTACAAGGATGGTACGGTAGTACTGTTGCTGTCGTCCTCCTCCGCGGGCTTGTTGTAGTCATTGTAGTCCTTGTACCTGCCCCTTTGCCTGCTTAGGAATTGGTACATTGATAGAGCTAACACTACCGCCGTAGTACACCAGGTGGCAACTGCACAAACGTCCCTCCTGGCCATCCGCTGGAGGTTACAGTAGATGCCACAAGACAGTCCTGAAGGCGAGTGAAGCTGTGCGTGGTGCTCTCGCTTGATATCGTTTGATGCCAGGCTTGGTTGGGCTGTCTGACGAAGGAGGCGCGCCCCGCGGTGTGACCAACATCTGGGAGAGTTGTCTCGATAATACATCCTATAGCTTCAACAGCCACTATCGCCCGTTTACGTGGCCTCTCCCAGAGCATTTGGCCAAAAAATGTTCCTAGCGGCAGGGTCTGCCTGTGTAAGCCAGCCTAGGCTAGGCTGGGAGTTTCTCTCAAAGCTAGGATTCCACATACATGCCCTAAGCATTCCAGTCCCTCTAAGGAGCTCCACAGAAGGATACTATGCAACTTCTGGCGCCATGGCAAGACCTCGGCAGGTGCAGCGCGTTGATGCCAACGTCAGACGAGGGCTGCAGGTTCGTTGCAATAGCGGTGACAAAGTAGGCCTCCAACAGTTGCGGATTCTCAGTTTCGTCTTCATGTTAAGCATGGCACCGCTTGGGGTATCTGAGGGTATACAAAGCTCTCACTTCAGCGAATTTCCCATGACAGTGTGCCAGAGCCATAGTCTGTATGGAGGAAGGGCTTGGGGAGTTTGCTGGCTATGGGCTTGACACGAAGGCTTCACTGAACCCTGTGCGTGGTTGCCCTTCGATTCAGTGGCTTGTAGATGTTTGTCTGCCGAATGTTCTTGATAAAGTGGATGGTCCTGGGTCCATCTTAAGAGTGTGCATGCCGGGATCCCCTTGCGCTAGAGGAGGGCTGGAAGATTTCATTGCATGTTCCAGCGGAGGGAGGTAAACGCCCTGCCCGTCTCGCCCGGAAGATCATGCGCAGGAGCTGCAACAACAATTCCTGGAACTGATGCAACTCTCGCAGCAGGGCCCTGCAGTCGAGCTTTCAAAGGTCATGTCGGACATGGCAGCTGATAGCATTGATTCTCCTTCGTCCGCTGCTTGCAGTAGAGGGCTTGCGACGTTGCTGCATGGGGGAAGCCTATAGTCACAGCAAGCGTTGTGTTCTTGCATGGCCCGCTTCCAAGAAAACGGAAAACATGGGATGATGTAGCTAATTTGGAATCCGCGTTGTGCCAGCTTAGCTGAGCCAGCTCAAGGCTTGCCAATGACTGACAGCCCGTTCAATGGGCAGGGCCTTCAGAATTTCGCCCATCATGTATGTGACGGAAACCGCAGTAACAAGAGCCATCATGCCAATGGCAGAAGCCAGACTCAATGTAGAGAGCAACACGACGCGGAGGCCTGAATTCTTGAATGCTGCTCCTGCTAACACCCACTTAGCCATAGCCCACGGCCTGTGATAGCACAATCACACCCGCAACTTGTTAGGTTGCGTAAATAACATGGTGACTTGCCGCCAGACGCAATGCTCTCCGGGATCTGGGCTTGCCGGGGGGACATCTGGAGGCTTCAGCGAAAGGTGCTAAAAGCACGACATGCCTCCGGTGCCGCCCAGGAACGCGGTGCCGCCGGCGCGGCCAGAACCCCCAGCAGCCAAGGCCAAGGCAAAGGGAAAGCCTGAGAAGCCGGACACAAAGGATGGAAAGAAAGCCAAGGATGCCAAAACTTCCCCTCCGGGCAAAGGCAAAGGCAACTCGGGCAAGCCTGGTCGATCTGCCAGCAAGACTGGAAGGACAGCGATTGAGGCAGTGGTTGTGGATGCTATCAAAGAAGAGCCCAAGCTAGAAAAGGTAACACAGATCAAGGGAGTCGAAGTAACAACAGGGCCGCAGCTGCCCCGAAAACTGCTTGAGAAGCTGGTTGACTTGCCGTTTGTGGCTGGATACCCCAAGCTGAGCCTGGAAAAGGTTTCCTTCCGTCCCAAGGTGTCAGAACGCCCAGCACCGCCCTCGCCCTCCCTGAGCCCGGCACGCTCGGGCACGAAGGTGTCTGAGCGTGGAGCCCCTCAGAAGTCGGAGCCTGTGGTTCCGCTGCCCCAGTTGGCCCCGGCGCCGGAGGAGGAAGATGGTCCAATGCTGCTGGTGGCAGTCGCCTCTGGGGTGGAACCATCTCAGCCTCGTTTGCTGCGAGTTGGGCCACCAGACCTCGTGGCCAAGGAGATGGAATTCGTACGCCCCTTCCAGGAAGCATACGGACCATGGTCGCCGGAGGCACAGGTCGTGGAGACTTTTTGGCAGCACGACATCATGATCCTCTCTGTAGCAGGCGGCCGATGCTTGTTACCGGCCGTTGCTGAACAAGGGGCACCGAAAGGTGTTGCAAGCTTCGCGCAGCGCTTCACGGAAGCCTTAAGCACGGGTGACCAAGAGTCCATCACCAGCGCAGTTAGCGCATCCTTGAAAGCCAGCCAGCTTGTATGCAGTTGGATCCTCATGCAGCCGCTGCTGAATGGCTGCGAGCAGCAAACAGTGAACCTAGCCCAGGTCTCAAGCTCACTGTTTGGCATGATTCCTAGGGTTTTTCCAAGTTTAGAAGAAAGGCACCACCCAATGCCACCAAAGTCTAAGCTCCCAAGCGGTTTGCTAAAATGGAAATTCCTAGGTGTTCAACAACGTGGAAAATCTGATTCTGGGCCATACAGAGCCGCAGCTGGGTGTGGAGTACTATGATGGCATGGCCCCTGACGTGGTCGAGAGCCAGCTTGGCGGACCCACAAGTGATGGAGTGGGCATCCCAGAGCTCAACAAGATGGTTTCGGACCTCATCCCTGGCATGAAGCAGACCCGACCCTCTCAATTCTTGGTTTGGTTCCAGGGTCAGATGCCCAGCACAGGGACCAAATGGAACCTTCCAGCTTGGTACAGCAAGAGTGCAGCGCCTATCGATTTCGACTGTGTCTTACAAGACGAGGACGGTCAGGCTTGGCTACCCGCCTAGTGCTGCATACCTTTCTTTCCTTTTCAAGTTGGTTGGGTGGCCTCCTTGTGGAAAAGTAAGCCGGCATCCCTGGTTTTTTCCAAGTCCTCGGATCTCAGGCTATCAGTTTGCAGTGCAAACTCCTCCTTTCTGCACTATGCCACTGTCCCTGCCACAGACAACAGTCTCAGAAATCGCCATGCGCTGACACGACTAGCTCGCTGGCTTCTGCTGCCCGGCACAACTGATTGGAGGCGTTTTTCTCATTTGAGACGAGTTTCATGTTGCTTGTCAGGGGTACCCATTAGATGTGTCTCACCCTGCCTTGGTTCTCAGTGTCTTTCCCACCTAGATGCCATTGTCTCGGTCTCTTCCGCTGTCGCTGGCCACGGCCCGTCGTGCTTGCAACAAAATCTACTTGCGGCTTTGACATGGGTACAGCTTAGTAAACCAAGAAGAGAGCCTCTTCATTCAACGCTTTGTCCAGTTTTGTCCATGACCATTCGAGCATCACAACGGAAAAGTACAAAACCGTGGCACCCAATTCATGTGGTCCCAGGGCAGTGGTGATGGGGTGGAATGCGGAGGCTAAAAACTCCGGGTGTCAGAACTCCCTGCACCTGCAGTCTACATATGTTCGGGGCTCTGGGTAACGAGTGCTCACGCTGCTCAGTGAACATTAATCAACCGCTGCATCTTAGGTCAGGATTGCTGCTATATGCACCCATAGAGTCTCCAGGGGACCAGAAGCATCTGCGTGAGCTCCTGATGATTCTGGCGAGCTTCTTGGCAAAAGCAAAGCAGCAACAAAGTAGAGTGTTGCGACGATAACTTCTGGTGTCAACTCAGGTATTCCCGACCAAGGTGTGGAGAACTTGGCGACCCCAGCCCCTCCACCAGAGGCTAGCTTGCAGGTTCGCTTTGTGTGGGCTTTCGCTCGACGCGTCATCCGCTGCTTGTGTTGGCACACAACGCGCCGCGTCGACGGGAAGACTGTTGCTCTTGAGAAGCCAGGCCTGCAGATGCTGTGGGCTTTGCTGGACAATGCCATTGCGATGGTGCCAGCAGCGCGCACGCGAAACAATCCTGAACGCAAACGGCTTGCTTTGTGGGCCAGCATTTGCTTTGCTGTGAGGTTGGCTGTGGTTTCTGACAAGATTGAGGAACCGGCTTGGCTGTCCGACAGATACAAGCTCTGGCGACCCCCAGAGGATGGGGGTCTTGATGTAGAAGGAGTGGCAGCTCACGTGCACATGATCCGTTTCGGCTTAGATGAGTCCTGGTCAACAGACCCTGTGACGAAGCAACTGAGATCCATCAATTGGGACGACCTGCCTTGGGAAGTTCTAGAGCGTGAGGAAGACAAGGTTCCTCTTTCAGAGTGTGTTGTTGCAGAAGAGGGCGTTGATTCAACGGAACACGAGAAGGACGTTGCAGGAGAGCATGATGCTACCGAAGTGGTGGCCCCGCCAGAGGAAAGTGAGGACGCAAAGCAGCAAGGGGTTGCCAAGACAATGCAGACGCTGGAAGGCACGATGGGCCACCTGGTTCGAAAAGAGTTAGAACTCAAGAGGCGGCTGGTCATTACTGGTGGGCTTGGAGCTGGAAAGAGATCACTTTCCAAGACCGTCATGGCAGACTTGGTCTTAGGTCAAGTGTGGCACGGCGACATCTTCAGGTTCCCACTGAGACTGTCCGTTGAACAGCTCTCACAGTATCTCCAGGCCGGAGCAGCAGATGCCTTGCAGCAGCACTTTGCATCCTGTAGGCACCTTGCTGCTGCCTGTGCCTGGGAACGTGCTCAGGCACCGCCCTGGCCAGCCCGGCTTTCCCACCAGGTGGTGCGCTGGGGGAACCGACTGCTCGTCCTTGGCGGCTACAGCAAAGAGCGGCTCAAGCCCTTGCAAGATGCTTGGATGTCACAGGATCACGGGCAGACCTGGGAGGAGTTGCCCACGCCTCCGTGGCCAGCGCGCAGTGGACACCAGGTCGTATGCTGGGAGGATAGACTGATTTTGCTCGGAGGAGTGGGAGATGAGGAACGCCGTCTACGTGATGCCTGGCAATCTTCAGATGGTGGTGAAACTTGGCAGGAGCTTCCCTGCCCGAAGTGGTCTGCTCGATACGGACACCGAGCCGTGGTGGTCTCACTGAAGGTGAAGGAGGCAGCGACGCCTCACCTACTCCTCATGGGCGGAAATGCCGCCGGCAACAAGGCAATGAAGGATGTGTGGGCATCCGATTCTGGAGGCTTCTCCTGGTTTGAGCTCGATCCGCTTCCTTGCAGCCCACGCTGGAACTTTTCCCTTGCACAGTTTCGCAACCAGATCTGGATCACAGGCGGTGCCGACGAGGTGCGACACCTCAACGATTGCTGGATCATGACACAGGAGCTGTGCACCAGCCGCTTCAGTTCGAACAGGGCTAGTATGCGGGCTCAGCAATACTGGGCAGATTCCACCTTTGGCCAACTCCCAAACTGTGAGAATCGTTGCTCATCCAAGTATGTCCAACTTTGGTAAAAATTTCCAACACTAGCTATCTCAATGCAAGCCCTTCTGTGCATGTGCCCATGTGTCCACTGAAGAGTGCGTTATCCTCAAAAGCCATGCATTTTGCCATATCCCAATAGTAGCATAATAGTAATAACCCCAATAGCAATAACAATAATCAGAATAACCAGAATATACCAGATTGAATACTAAGAGTAATAGAAATATTAATAAGAATGATAAGTAAGAATCTCCTGCAAGGAGGTCTGGCCGGGCCCCGGCAGCGGTTCCCACAGCAGCCGACGGAAGTCGGATGCTTTTGTGGAGCCGAAGGACGAGAACGCATGGAAGCATTTTTCCACTTCCTGGCCCCTTGAATTTATGATTGGGGCTGTTTGGGTTGTTCGGCTAAGGTTTAGGATTTGGGAGGTTTAGGGTTCTCCACTTCCTGGCCCCTTGAAGTTGATTGGGGCTGATTGGGGTGTAAGTGCTTCTGGGCTTGCTGGGGCCCTGGGCCTTCAGGATTGACTGAAGCGTTTTAAAGTGTTTCGGATGCTGTACGCCTGGAGAAGCGCTTCCCGGCGCCGTCTACCCCAAGTTGTCAGATTGTCTTCCTAGCACTATTACTATAGCGCAGGATGCAGGCAGCAAGCTGCCACACTGGGGTATGTTGAGTAAATGCAGGTTCAGCACTGAGACTTCAGGGTTTGCGAACCAGCGAGAAAAGAAGACGAAGAACCACACAAACGCAAGGTTCCCTCGACAATAAGGTCAAGCTCCCCCCATTTGTAAAGGGCACGCTCAACAAACGGACTTGTACTTGCAGCGCTGTCATAGACAACAGCCACAAGAGGGCTCCTCCGCAGATCCCATATTTACTGTTGTGGTCCATTGGGTTCAAGGTGCTGATGAAGTCTCTGATTTCAAGCGCCTCACAAGTAACCCTTGAAATCCTTCCTAAACGGCCTAAACTCCGAGGTTGAAACTATGCGCCCCTATGGCCGTTAATATGGGCGCTTAGACTTGGAAACCCTTATGTACTCCGTCTACACCCTATAAAAGCCTACAAGCCCAATTCGGGGCCACATTAACGGCCCATGGTTAGGACCTTAGACAAGCTATTCTCACAATGCTGCACAGCAGTTTCCCAGCAGTTTGTATTGAACTCCATAAATTCGAGTTTGTCCTGAGCTTTGCTTGAAGTTCTTGCAGGGGTTGCGAAGTGTTTAGCTGAGAAGCTGAATTCAGCATCTGCTTGCAAGCATCGGAGATTTTGATTTGGTCTTGGTAGCCTGGCTTGCCATTGTTCCGCAGCTTGCGGGCATTTCTCAGATTTCGGGCCTACTTCTGCTCCCAAGCTGTGGGTAGCTTGCCCCTTATAGCCCTTACATATGGGTGGTTGTCAAAATTATGGTGAATTTTTGGATCCCTATTATAATACGGCACCTAATATTTAGGGTACCCATGAAAGGACCACAATTTTGACAACCCCCCATATAATTTAAGTCTAGCCTTCTTCTTGTAGGCTCCCCGGAGACACTCCAACTTTCAGAAGTTTGGAGTCTAAGGTCTGAGCGCGCACTTCATCAGGCTCCCTGGCCTTGATGCTTCAGTGAGCCATGCCAACTCGAAGGAAACAGGGTTCAGGATGTAGGGCCAATGTAGGGTTCAGGGGAGGCTGTTAGGATCATATGACAGTAGATTTGCACGGCTCGAGTTCCAGATCGCAGGCTTAAAGCTTTTATGTCCCTGAATCTGCATGAACTTAAGCCTTTTGTCTGATGATGCGCAGGGTCGAGGACACCATTGGATTTTGAGATCCGAAACGCCACTCTTGTCATCATGGCTTTACTTAAGCGTGCCGTCATATGGGCATGAAGTATCATGTCCAATTATGGCCCGTGTGGCTATGAGTCAGGTGTTGCCCTTCCGGGGCCAGCTGGCAGTGTTCGGTGGAGTGAACGGGAGTGGCAAGGCCGGAAAGAACATCCAAACGATTGACGGTTTTAATGGTGACAGAGGGAGCAAGCTCAGGTTCGCCTTCGTGAATCCTCGTACATCACAACAGGGTATAGGTTTCTCGCTGGGCTTGCTTAAGGCAACAGATCATTTATCAGGTGAATGGATCGCCATTTAATTGCCTTGTTGGCTTCGCATGTGTGTTACAGGCAAGTTACTGGTGTGTTTGGGCGCAGGGCTTCTGCAACATGTTACACTAGGCGCGCTAGGCGCCCTAGCATCACTGTAAGCAAGGTTTTCGTTGGAATCGACACTATCAAATGATCCCTTCCTGCATAATCCTTCCCAATAACCCTAGTATTGCTAAGGTCCCATGTACGCTACGGTCCCATGTATGCAATGTTGAGAAACTCGCAAATCATCATCTCTGGTTGGGCTGCCGCTCTCTCAACCAGACCACCTTGGCTTTACAGTCGTTGCCTCCTTGCCAACTGTGATTGAGAGGTTCTCGCGGATGCATGGCTGTCAGAGGACAAGAGTTGGTATCGGGCAAATGTGGGAGTGCAAATCCAGTTTATGAAAGATACATCCTGCGGCCATGGCAAGCAACCTGCACCCTTCTGCTACCCATTGGTCCCGACAAAGAGATCAATATAATGGTAATGATGTGCGAGGCACTGTGCATTTTGTGTCTGCGGGGTTTTAGACTACAAGTAGATCAGCAGAGGTTGCGCCAGAGTATTGTCCTGCAAGCACATGGCCGGTAGCTAGACGTCCAGACAAGCAGCAAAAATCAGACAGTAGTTTCTGTTTATCAGCTTCAGAAAGGCACAGTTGTTTGGAAAGCTTTCTATGCCCACTTGAAATGTTTTGGGACAGTGGAGAACCAAACGTCATATGGCTGCCTTATTGCACGAGAGCAGAGAAGGATGGAGAAACGTGGCATCAGCTTCCCCACTCCTCTTGGGTGCCGGTAGCAAACCGCTTTGGCCAGCAGGCCCGGCGGGGGTTGGGTTTTTTTTCCGTCTCAGGGCTTCAGGTTTGGGAATTGATCAGGGATGGTATGAGCAGCTAAGAAAGGCCGCCCGCGGGGCAAGATTGGGTAATTCAATACTCATTATGGCCTGGGCTGGCTGTTTCAAAGAGATTCCTGTAAGGGGCAGTTGTTCGCAGCAAAGCCCCTCGTGCCACGGTCCAGGCCCATTGGGAGCATTTGAACGCAAGGTTTCAAGATTTCCAAGGTCAAGGTAAGCATGATCTGTCGGTTAAGCCCCGGACAGACAGCCCTCGATACCAGAGCTGCATCCTGCTACACTGCTACACCCTTCAGGCAGTAGGTATTCTGAGAGGACACCCCGAATTGTTTGGGCTTGCTCTACTACCCATTTCGTGGCTTGCTGATGCATCTACATCTACACGCCTTTCTGGTCCCTGGCTGAGCTGCACCTTCCGCCCCCGAAACCCACCCAAGGCCTCAAGCCTTCAACCCCCACACTCCTCAATGCGAGCCTGCGCACCCTCCAACCCTTACACCGTGACGACTTGATCAGCTCTCAGGTGGTCCAGCTTGAGGATGGCTGGGACCTTGGTTTCTATGAGGTCTCTGTGGCTTTGGGTTTGGGAGCTTCTGCGGATCTTTAGGGATCTCCACTGCATGGATGAAACAGATTTCTTGATGTTCTGTTGGGAATTGTCGTGGACTTAACACCTATATGGGGATGAAAGGCGGACGTTCCGCGGATTCGAAGTCAAAAGAAGTCTCGCTCTCTTGCTTCTAAAGGTCGTAAAGGCGGGAGGCATGTCTGACGGGCAGCACTCAGGAGTTGCGTCCGAAAGATCACAACAAATCGAGTTCGTCTGGCTTGCTTCCCGCGCCGAGGTCGCGGCATGGTTGTGGGCGGCCATGGTGGTGGCCGGGATGTCTTCAGATCCAGGCATTGCTCCGCTTTGGCGAATACTTTCGAGATTTTGGAAGTTCTTCAGGTAATACACAGCTTGTGGTCCAGAGCTTATAGTTCCATATCGTGTGTTCCAGAGTTCTGATGAAGTGACGATGTGCGAGCCATGTGATAAGCAGGGGCAGCCGCCACTCCAGCTCAGTCAACATGAGTTTCGTGATCAACTTAGCTCGGCAGCAATTTTGGACCAACTTGCTGTCATTAGCAAAGGATCCTTTACTCGCGTGGGCAAGAACGTAGGGGCGCCATTTTTGCACCAATCAGGCCAGCTTGAAATGGCATTGCGCCCAACGGCTCATAGCATGCTAGCTTCTCAACGGTTTTTTGATGAATCCATGTGGCGACGGTCAGAAATTTTGCTGTCGCACAGTCTGCTTTTTTCATTGTTGCCGACCACTATCATGACATTGCTGGGGAGCCCCCAATGAAGAAAACCAAGAAATCCAACCGGCTGCAGGTTGTTCGCTTTGGCTTTAGAGGGCCTTGACGAGGACTTGGTCAATGATAATTTGGTGCTCGGCTGAGATGACAATCCAGCCGGCCTTAAGAACAGCTTGCTCTATAATTATTCGGTCTCATGCTATGGATCTATCTGGTGAGTACGGAGACATGTTCCCCTGCAGTATGACATACATATGGTTACCGTCAGGCGTAATTTTTGGCACCCAACATTCAAGAGAGGTCATATGTAGTGGAGTTGGAGCGCAGCGCCGAACAATGTGATTTCAAAATTGTTGAGCACATGAGAATACTGAACCTGATGCAGACTTCAGGCGTTTGATACTCAAGCCCACGCCTTGCATTAGAATCGAGCGCACAATGGATCAGGCCCCCCACCTTTCCGTTGACCTCCACAGCATGGCTTGAGTTCTGTAGTTCGGCTGGTAATCCCAACCTGCGACCTTGAGACTCCACACAGAAACGTCACAGAAGCCTTCCAAAGATTGCATGTTTGGGATTCCTTTGCAAGTCCTCCTGACAGGCCGGCATGTTAGTCTTGTGTGCACATGATTCGCGCAAAAAAGGTCGTGGACTACTTGGACAGGCGCCCCACTGAATGTCGTTGCCTTGCTCAGCATGTAGTCTAATTAGATGTGTGGGTGACGAGCTCTGTTTCTTCAGCGGGCCTTGCTGGAGAGCTGGGTCCACGATACATCTAGTTTCTGCAAACTCACACGTTCTGTTGGTCTGGTAAAGAGCGTCTTTGGTTCGGTCTTGGGTTTCACGATAGATCCACAATCAAACCTAAGTAGCAAGTGAAGAACCAGTTGAAAGCCAGTTATGCAAAGCCGCTTCGTATCCGGAATTGTTGAAGCTTGATGGCATCTGTATAGGCCAAGGACAGGGAGGCTCTAAATTCTTGTATGACTGTTTTGGCACACAGGTCGTTTGACATTGCAAAGCAGTGGATACTCATGGCTGACATAGCGTCACGTAAAGAAGCGTCCCAGACGCTTGCATTTTGCCGACATTGCAGTCCAGTCGCGTTGTTGAAGCAATCCTTCCTAGCAAGCCGGAGTAGCCACTGATTTGAGGTACCTTTTCGAGCGCTTTGAGCTCCATAAAGCCTTCAGGAACTCCTCCTGAGCCCCAAGCAGTGGCAGGTTGTTGACCTACGAGCCAGGGCATGTGCTGCTGGGCGTAAGCTCTTTGCCAGGCGCTTGACTGGATTTCCATGAGTGCTCCAGCAGCATAGACTTAAGTTGACCTCCAGAAAGCTAGAAATGCATTTGTTCATTGCCACGTCTTGGTGGCGAAAGGCATTGTTTCAGGATCTGCCTGGCTTGGTGGAAGCCCTCCAGAGGCTGGACAGGTACTGCATCCCAAAGAAGACCAAGGCAAGAGCTTGGCGGCGAGAGCCCAACAGCCGAAGGCGCGCCCAACCTTTCTGCAGATGCATGAGACGCAGCAGCTTGCTTTTTTCTTTGAGAACGCACGGAGACGGCATCAGAAGCCAGCGTACCCTGTCACCAGTTGTCCGCCGCCGCTGATGCCAGGTGATAGGTGTGCGGGGTCTGCAGTAGATCGTTATAGATTCCCAGCACTACAGGCTGCAGCAGGTGCTGGATGTTTCCCACCAGCCATGGAGCGCAGCCCGAGAGCTTCCTCGAAGGAGATGCAGTGACCCTGGATAGGCTGCAGCCGGTGAGGCAGCTGAGTGTAAACAGCGCCCGCATCTTGTACAAGGAGGCCTCGGCAGCTTCCACAAAAGCATTTCTTGCGCAAGCCTGCCTATAGGAGTCTAGAATCGGATAGCAACCTGAGGTGGGCTTTCTGATTGACAGCTTTCCAAAGCCCGTGGTCCTGGCCGACGCCCTGGTCCCGGACTGCCCCATTGTGGGCGCATCGGACTCTTTCGCAAGGTTATGCGGTTACTCCCGTGACGAGATCCTTGGGAAGAACTGCCGATTTTTGTTGAAGGATGTGCCCGGCTGCTGCATCTCAAGGTCAGGGCGCAAGAACCTTAGATCCATGATCCGCATGTGTCGACTCATTGGTTTGTCTGCTATGGGAAGCACCAGCTGCTGTCAGACCAATCGCAAGCGCGACGGGGAGACCTTTCTGAACATGTTTGCTGTGGGCCTTGTCCTCCTTGACGAGCACCCATTTCTAGTTGGGGTCCAGTCAGAGATGGGCACTGCGGATTCTACAGCCCATGTCAAGCAGGACCAGCATGCCCTGATTGAGCAGATCCGTGTGATCTTGCAGCAGGGCTTGTCGGAGAATGCAGCAGCTGTCCTGGCTAAGGAGCACTTCCTCCCACCCAGGCCAAGAAACCTGGCGGGCTCTCCTGCATTCTCCCCAACAGCACTGACCGAGAGGGTGATCCTTTTAAACGACCGGAGGACGGTCATGAGGCGAGAGCCATGTGAGATCCCCAACGGATGCGTAGTGATCACTGAGCAGCCCCTCCGGCGAACAAGGCAAGGCCTCTTCTTCGCGGTGCGCATGGAAGGCGTCCTCCGGGAGGGCTGGCACACTAGCTGGCCCATGCTAGGCATGACGGAGATCCCCCCGACAGATGCTAAAAGACTGTCAGGCATCATGTTGGCTTTTGTTTCCTGAGGGGACAATTGCTTTCATGTTCGACATGTTTGGACATGCACCAAGCCTGGCCCAGGACATGGTGCGTGATGGGTATCCCCTGCGAGCGGAGTGGTGCGCCAAGAGCGTTTGCATCGGCGGCGAGTTCCAGGCCTTTGTGCGGGACAAGGCCTCTTGCAGTTGCACTGAGCAGAAAGCTAGTGTGGAAGAACGAGGGTCGGTTACAGGGCCAGGGTCCTTTTGAATCTTGCAACATGATATAGTCAAACCGAATGTCTAGCAGCGAGCCATTTCGCACCGGTTTACATGAAGCAGAGCCTTCTTCATTGAAAGGCTCGGCACTACGAAGGCCGTGGCGCCGCAAGCCCCGATGAGCTCCAGATTTTCGACGGGCCCCGGCCACGATGGCAGAACCGCCCCACGACGCCTTGGGATCTTGGGGAGGGAGACGTCATGGGTATGCTCTATACGCCGCAGGGGGACATCCACCTCATGATCAACTACCAGTCAGTGCTCAGTTTCTCCACTGGGAAGCCGTTGGAGGCGCGGGACTACTATGCCTTGGTCGACTGCCGCGGGCAAGCCTACGAGCTAATGCTTTTGCCCTACGAGATGCCCGTGGTGGGCTACATGCAGGAGTTGGCACTTCAGCCTCTCATCTCCCACAAAGTCGTCGACCACGTGGCAAGAACGGCTGCTAGCCGAGCAGTGTCCAACTGCACATTCTCCATCTCCATTGCCGATCCCTCCTTGCCAGATATGCCGCTTGTAGCGGTCTCCAAGGCCTTTGAGGTCATGACTGGTTACACCTGCGAAGAGATTGTGGGGCTGAACTGCCGCTTCCTGAACCACGACTGCGAGATGACTACTCGCCAGCGCTACGAGCTTAGGAAGTCCTGCCAGACCGGAAAGCCCTTCACTGGCCTACTGGAGAACCGTCGCAAGTCCGGTGAACTCTTCGTAAACCTTCTTGACCTGCGTGGCCTGAGCGTTGCGAAAGATGCAGAGACAGGCGAGCAGATTTGGTATCTCGTAGGCATCCAGTCAGATGTGACAAACCTCGTGGATCGAGATGGCCAAGCCCCAAATGAGATCAGAGAGAGGCACGCTGTAGAGCTACAAGATGTAGCGAACAATCTGCGGCGTGAGCTTCAGCACGAGTTTGCTGAGCTTGCTTTGACCTCCAGGAATGCAGTTATCAGAGAGACAAGTCATGGTGCAGAAGTGCAAGTCGAGTTTGGGAAGCACACGGGTGAGAATATCGTCAGCGTCCCTGCCGCCCCGGGCATCGAGCGTGGGCCCAAGCCAAACCTGGTACCAATGATCGCCCTTCTCTCAGAGCCTGGTTGGGTGAAGCATGACGCAGAGGACGATGACAGTGAGCCTGAACAAGTAGATAGGCATGCAAAGAAGACCACCCACCGACTGAAGACTTGCTCCAGTCTTACTGGCTTTCAGGAGAGGGTAATGTCCGTTCCAGCAGTTTTCCGCCGCCAGTGGTCCTTCGGGCCCATTGCTGGCGCCTTTGTACTCGGCATCAGTAGCGCCCTCGTTTGCCAGCTCTTGTTACGTCAACGGAAATAAGCCGGAGGTGAGCTGAGCTCCGGCCTGTACAGACACGGCTTGTAAACTACCAGACTTTGCGAAAAAGAGATCTGTGCAGACAGAAGTGCTGTCTGGCCAGACAAGGCTGAGATGCCGTTTTTCATTCTGTCAAGGGCCCTTGGAGACCGTTGCCTGAGGGCACTCTCGGACAAAAAGGAAGCGCACGCGGAGGTAGGGATGCAACCTGTCCCTGGCAAACCTGTAGAATGCCAAGACTATCATAGCGACTGGGCGTCAAGGTTTCAACAGCTGCCGGCACAGCCACCTTGCATGGTCTTGTTCCATGCGGCTGACTATAAGTGCTAGTGCAATTTGAGATTCACATCTTCAGCCTCAAGTCTGCAACACAGGCACAGAGGTTACTTGAGCTAGAGACCGCTTCTCATAATTTCTTGTCATGTTATGGTATGACCAGAAGCCTCCAAATAATCGTTCATGTTTGCGCGCCCTTGCCGCCCCACGTGATCCTTACTGTAATCAACACACGCTCACAAATTATTTACTTCGAGCATCCCCACCCTAAAGCCGTTATTGCACAAGAAATGTAATGTTTCCGGGGGGATTGGGGGCAAGAATATGACAGATTGTGGTCTGACAATGGGGTTGGGCACTGCAGGGATGCTCTGCTGTTGGGCGCTGCAAGAATACTCTGCGGTTGCTGTTGGTCATTGCAGGAATGTTCTGCGGTCGGGCACTGCAGAGTGCAGGGATACGCTGCGGTTGGGCACTGCAGGGATACCTGGTGGTTGGGCACTGCAAGGATACTCTGCGGTTGGGCACTGCAGGGACACTTGCAGTTGGGCACTGCAGGGATACTTTGTGGTTGGGTACCGCAGGGATGCTTGGTGGTCGGGCACGGCGGGGATGCTCCGCGATGGGCGCTGCAGTCAGGCTCCGGGCGGAGGGCGAGGACAGCATAGACTTTCAAATCTAACAACCCCACTGCGAGGGTGGAGAACAAACGGAGATTTTCAAGCCTGCCGTAACCTAGCCGCATGTTATGACATTTTCAGAGACACACGCACTCTTTCTCTCTCTGTCTCTCTCTCTCTCTCTCTCTCTCTCTCTGTCTTTCTCCCTCTCTCTATATATATATATATCTCTCTCTCTCTCTCTCTCCCTCTCTTCCCCGCTCCCTACCACTAATACAAAAGAGTCGGTGCATATGAGTTACAATACACTGGGCAGGTGGCAACCCTGCAGCAGACGAAGCGCCAAGCGGCACACCCTGTCTCCGATCCCTCCTGAGGAGGTGGCCTTGTCCTGGGGCAGGGGTTATACATATATATATATATATACACCCCAATAATGGAGAATCACATGGAAAAGACCATGTAAAAATGAAATGCAAACAAGCATAGGATGAATTCCAAGGTTACATGAAGCAGCCCAAGACATGTGGATGGAGAGCGTCCAAGCAAGGAAAACCTGCCAGGTCAGCGCTGCGTTGCCGCTGTAAACCGAATTGGAACATACTACGTGTATGCCAACAAGTTGTTGTAATGATTTAATTCCATGAACAACGAACGCCACAGTGCCATAGTTCCATTTCCACACTCACATTGTTTGTCAACATGGGCCGGACACGTTTTTGCAGCGCTAGACCTCGAGGGCGCGATCAAAGGGCCAACAACGCTGGCTTTTCTGGGGGCGTCCTCGTAAAAGGGTTAAATGACTCTGGCAGTGGAAATCTGACATCCCCAATCTTGAGACGTACAAGCCTGAGAGCATGATTCCTGCTCGCTCCTCATTTAGTTAGGATCGCGTGATGTTTCTACGGTTTTGGGTCCAGAGTCGCAACATGCCCATGCGAGAGTTTCACAACATGATCCCAAGGGAATCTGTGAGGGGAAGCCTGGCCCCTATACATCCCGCAGATTCCTGAAAGTACCCGCATCGTGCCACGAGAAAGTCACAGGTGGCAATTTGCTGAGCCGGGGGCTCAGTCGCGCCTTACGCTGAGGGTAAGGGTTTGGTGTTGTTGGCTTTTTTTTTTTTTTTTTGGCTCT
>CAJNIZ010009191.1:67868-98560 GCA_905231905.1 Symbiodinium pilosum
CAAGTTGTGCTGCATAGATTCTGCTATAGCCCAGGAGTGCCGCGTAGTCCGCGTAGGCAGCACGATAGTAACAGTGTGTTCGCGTAGTCTGCTCTGCAGGGAAAAAGGCCATCCGCGTAGTTCGCGTAGGCAGTCAATCTTAGTATAAGGACTTTAACCTTAAAAAAAAAACAATGCTCAGATGTTTTCACCGGCCCTAGCGGTTGTTGCTGTCCTTTTCAGGCTCCTGTAGTATTCTAGCGGATTAACTTGCGGTCAACCAAGCCAGTGTGGACCTTTCAACTCTAGTTACTCTACAGAATGCCCATGAAGCCGAAGTTGAAAGCCACCAGGCTCTTCAGCGGCTCCTGAGCCAAGAACTGCAAGCACGACTCTTCATGGTCATCGCTTCCTGGAAAGTTTGGAGGCTTGAGAATCTTCAGGTTCGAAGCACTCGAGCTGAGACAGCCGGAGTGCAACAGCCCAGCTTTATCATTTCTTTGTCAAGGAAGACCCCCTAGAGGCCAGCCCAAAGTCCACATGAGCCATAGTCTAAACTCCTTAAAGGGGGATTATATAGGGGATTGCCATGAGGGATATTAAGGGGCATACTAGGAGTTTAGACTATAGCTCACATGATTGATCTGCATTTTCGAGTCTCTTATAGTAGCGCCTCTTCTAATCAGGCTGTGAATAGATGGGTTCACTACCTACATCGCAAGGATTGAAACATGCAGGAACTATGTAATCCAAAGGTCCTAGCTGACCCAAAATCTGCCTTAGCCTATACCGTTTGCCCCTTGAACGGACGTCTGGTGCATGTCAGCTGCAGACCTTTTGCAGGAGGATGACCGCAAGATGCCGGGCAACAGCGTGCTTCCACTGTCCATGCCAGGAAAGTCACCTGGGTCCAGGGTCTCTTTCCAGCACCGGTCCTGTGACTCTAGCCGCCTTGCAGCTTCTGCTGAGCTGGTGGCGTCATGCTCAGGGTTCATTTGTTAGGCAAGAGTTCTCACACGAGTTTTTGTTGTTGCTGTGGACCTTCTCACAAGGATAGTCGAGCCAGTCTTTTACCTTGTGGTGTGATGAGCACGTTCTGCCGTTCTCAAATTTGGCTGCAACCTTTGGGTTGTTCAGCAGAGCTGACTTGATTTGAAGGCAGAAGTGGTGTCCATTGGACATGCTGCAAGCTTATTGTGAGAGTCCTCAGCATATTCTGGATTCAACTTATCCGATGCTGGTTACGACAAGTTACCTGCATCAACCCTCCCTTCTAGACAGAATTGTTGTTCCAGATCGGTCGCGGCACGAGGCAATGGAGTCAAAGTTGGGAAGCAACCAAAGCAGAAGCTTCCTTCAAAGTCAGCCAAAGAGCTCACACGAACCTTCATCAACGGAGTTCTGCGCGAGGCACGCGCGAATCCCGCTGCAACAGACAGCAGCCTGCACTGACAGCGATGTTAGAAGTTGAGCGCCGCATGCGATGCATGAACAGCTGGCCCTCATGGCCATGATGGCCCGCCTATGCCCACACGCTTGAAAAGACGGAAGTACCAGCTGCAAGAGAATCACAAAAGAGAGACACTCTTTAAGTTTCACTTTGGGTTCACGGGCAATGGCGTGTTCGTGTGCGAATGCATCACAGGGCCGCATTGCCGTGGGCAGCTGTCAAAACTAGAGGACCCCTTTAGCATTGTGGATGCCAGCTTTGATATGGCGCGAGACATGCGAGACATGTACCGGTTCGGGTTCATGGCCATATCCAAAATTTGATAAGACTCAGCGAAGTCAAGGAAGAGGAGGGCAGTATCAAACCCTGAAGCAGCAGCAGTCCACAGGTCCCCAAGGCTTTTTTGTAATGCGGAAAGAATGCTGAAAACTTTCTGCAAGCAACTAAAGCAAGCCAGCAATTGCCAGAACTGAAGTTGCCGACGACTAGCATCTCCTGCCGTGGAGTGATTGTGCCCATACTGACTTTGTTTGTGATTTTCGAGGTCTTTCGCAGACAATGTCTAGCCTGCTGCTTGATATGGCTTGGTCGTAGGCGAACCAGCTAACATATGAAGCTCACGCAAATCCTTAATCAAGTTGATGCCATCCAATTGCGAAGTGCTCTGCCTGCTGTGTCTAGTGCCAGTCGCAGCCCCGCGCTAGGCGCTCGTGCTCGCGCCTACGCGTGAGCTTGCGCGGCAGATTCAGCTGGAGGCACCTCCTGGACAGAATGGCATGAAGTCATGTATTCTAGGAAGTGTGAACGGACTCCTTAGCACAGCCCATAACATGCCATGGTGAGCCATGGTGATTGACTCGATACTACTTTTCAGTCCAAAACACCATGAGCCCTTGCCAAGGCAAATGCTGTTTCACTGAAAGCAGCATTCAAGTTGAAGCTGATCTGCACCAACCGTTATCTAAAGCAGTGCATGTCCGGAACATGTGAGCGCGTCGCGCAGCCCATTCCACAATTGCGATGATGTTAATGCCTGAACTGCTCTTCACCGCTGGAGGCCCAGCCCAGATAACAAATCAGGAACATCTCATCATCTTCTTTATTATTAGTACTATTTTTTTTTATTCATTTTATCATCATCATCATCGTCGTCATCGTGCTCATCATCATCGGTATGAAAGCCATAAGCATTCTCATTATCACATCTTGCAGCTTCTACCGCCCCCAGCTTCATGTCCGCAGGCGCTCCGCTTCGGGCGATCCTCCGGCATCCTTTGCTGCAACTGCACTGGTGGCGAGTCCAAGGGCGAGCAGCTCGAGGCACAAACTGCATCTAACGCTGCTTGTAATATTAGCATGAATGGTAGAAACATGTACTGCAGGAAGAAGAGTGATTCAACAAGTCAAGAGTGATGAGAGTCCCTAGCAGAGACAGAGCCAGATTTGAAGCTACCATTTCCTTCATGAAGCTGCTTTAGTCCGGGCCTTTGGGCTGTTTGAGCCCAAGGATCCTGCAAGCCTTCATCTCGGCCTTCCTTGATGGCATCAGCTTCATAGTGCATCGATGTCTGAGGGATGAAAATGCTCCTGTACACTCCCAACCTCCCAAAACTCTATTATGAAAGCTCTTTGCCCAGTGGCTAAAACGCGGCTGCCACATCATCGTGGCGACCCCGGGCCGCCTGAACGAGGTGGACGATAAAGCATCTCAAAGTCAGGGCTTTTCTACGGTACTGGTATGGTGGTCTTATGTGGGATTAGATGGGACCCAGCATTTGCAGCAGGGCCTTGCGGGGCACTGTAAGTAGGCAGGAGATGCAGCGGGGGCGCCTCAAACACGTTTGTCTTGAGCGCTAATTTTCAGGCTTCATGAAGATTGGAGTGGGTTTGGAGGGTAGGGAAAGCTGCATTGGAGTAGTGGTCCAGAGTCGAGACACCCCAGGTGTTTTCGAACTTGTGGTTCCTCACGGCTGGTGTAGCTTAGAATCGAAGCATTTGGCAGTTTTGTCTTAGGTTCTCTAAAGAAGCGTGCCATGCACCCTCAAAAGGCCCCAGTCAATGATTTCCATGTTGGCTGTTCTTGATCCACGTAAGGAATCAATGCTCACAATCCTCATATGAGCACTCATCTGATCCCATGTATCATAAGCCACCACAGGATCTTGTTCTGCATGTCGATTTGACATTGTGAGGGTCTCAACCTCCATGAAGAACCCCGTCCAGAAAAGAGCCCACCAGACTAGGGACCAGCGACACTGTCAATTATTCGATTTGATCGTAAAATCTCATGAAGCATGCAGTACGCCCAGGGGATTCCTTGACTTTCAGCAAGTTTGAGACCCCTATAGAATCCCAGCTCCTATTTCATGTTCCATTTTCCCAATGATTCTCCATTATCGAAATCTGATCCCTATGCATTACATGTAATATATCTTCCTTGACATATAATCCATATCATGTTTATATGTACCAGAACCTTTTCGAATCACTGTACTCCTTTCCTTCCGTGTGCAGTTCCGCGAGAAGCAGCAAGTTTGGCTCGGCCAAGTCTCGTATCTGACGCTGGACGAGGAGCATGGGGAGAACATGGCTGAGAAGGATTTTGACATAGATGGTCCGCTAAACCCTCTTTGAGCTATAGTCTGAACTCGTTACAACCTGGGTGAACAATGGAGACTATATAGGGGAGTATTATAGGGCTTCTTAAGGGGGATGCTAGGAGTTTAGACTATAGCTCCTGAAAATTGCAGTTTCCATTTTCCATTCCCCTACATGCCCCTATCCTTCTAGGGGGAGGCACCATGCGCGAAGTATCCAGAAAGGTTTGGGTTGCAATTCTCACTCTGCCAAGCACCCACGCGTGAAGCCACCCCTTGAAAGTTCGGATGCTGCCAGGCAGACCGAATGCTGGACATGGGCTTCGAGCCGCAAATTAGACGAATTGTGGAGGCTCAGCCGTTGCTTGCTAAAATGAAATCGGAGCACGCGATAGGAGGGGTTGTTGCGAAGGTCATGTTCTAGAGCAAAGATCCTGTTGTTACCAGTCGTTTGTTGCAAGACCTTCCTCAGGTCCTTTGCAAGAAGTCCTCCAGATGATGAACTGATATCTTCTGGGCTGTTCACTCCAACAGTATGCAATAAAGAACAGGACAAATCCTTCTTCTCCAGAAGACCGATGTATATACGACCCAACAGGACTATCGTTGAGCATGAATTTTGACAAAGCCCCGAACTGGATCTTAACGAAGTTAAGCGCGGTTGATAAACAACCGTAGCAGGGTTTGGCCTGCCTGTTCATACCCAGCTTGCCAGGACTGCCCCACTAGGCGGCAGACTCTGCTTTTCAGTGCGACCTGGCCAAAGGCATGCCTCCGGAGACTTGCAATTTGTAGTGCATGCTGGATTATGGCCACAGAACTTGGCAGCTTTCAGGTCTAGACCAGTTTTGCACCATGCATGCATTTTGCGCATGGGTCGTTTTTTGGCTCCGCTGCAGCCGCTGACTCCACATGGACACACGGTTGCCAAGAACATCCAACTTGCCTGATTGTCTTGGACAGTGAGGCTAATCGTTGGATACCCCTCGTCTAAGGTTGTTGCAACAAAAAGGGGAAGGACGATACGAACATGATTTCGCACAAGCACCAAAACAGCAAACAAACGACGCAGCAGTCCCAGTTGCTTGGTCACAGTACGCTTTAAAGCCGAAGCCATTGAGCCTTTCGCCTGTCAGCAGGCCCCTGGCAGAACATGACGCACAGCCCTGGAAATCACTGCTACGTGTATTGTTTGATGTGGAGCTTGCACGACAGATCATCATAAGAAGTACATTGAAGTACAAATCCGACTGTTGCGCTGTCTCTAGATTTTTGAGGTGGGCCGTCGTGAGAGATACCCACTTAAAGAGTGCCAGTTGACGCGATTTGGTCGCAAATCTTTGCGATGATTGAGACAACAAAAAACCACATGAATATGCAGGATGTCCTGGTTCTCGGGTGGGCTCCGATCTTAGATGTGGCAGGCACAGGCTGGTTACACTGCTCCAAACATAGGCAAGGTCATGCTGAGGAGGCCATACACCAATCTATTCAGCATTGCGCACGTAAGAATGCACTTGGTGGTGTAGAAGGCCGTCGTCCAACAGGTAGCATTAACAATAAACAAGAAGGCGGGCCAGTTGCTTGGTCTTTGCTGGCTTTCGACTTCAAAGCTGAAACTTAACATCTGACGACTATCTTCCTTCCGCTACTTTTGCAAGCCGCGATTTTCTTCCATGGCCTCTTTCTTCCAGCAGTTCGGCATTGAAGTGGTACATGGTTTCTATGGTTGTTGCAATCTGGTTCGGACATTGCAGGCCCGGTTACGGGCAAGTTCGAATTATGATACCCTTATGCTCGTGCTTGCTACGACCATGGCTTGGGAGCTTAGCCGACAAAACGCTGCATTAGGAAGATTCCAAGTCACATGAGCAATGCCCCAGTCCAAATTCCGTCATTCGTGAGACGGAACGCGTCCAAACTTCGCCGCTCCGAATCACTTGCACCTGGCGTGTGGAAACCCCTGCTCGCCATGCTTCATGTCCGAGAGCCGTGACATCCCTGAAGTTAATTGTAGACGAAGCTTCAGACTCAATCTTCATGCCATGCTCCGAACTCTCGAAAGTTCCAGTTCCGCTTTCTTATGGGAGAGCTAGATTCACTGCCATGATTTGGGTAACACCTCGGAGTTGAGGCACAAGGAGCCCTTCTTTGCTGGCCTGATCTTTCTGGGCTTCCCATGGTCAGGAATTACCTTGCCAGACGTGGTCCCATGTTGTGGATCCCATAAAGTCATAAAGGGATCTTGTTTGGGGAGCACGTTGTTTTAAGGAAGGTGTATGGAGACCTGATTTAACATTTAATTAACCGTAAGCGCATACCCAAAGAGCTCCTAAAGCTGCATAACGCCCAGGCGGCCGTCCGTCGCATCTGTAGCGGCATTAGCATGTGCAGGCCAGAGAAGATAAGCACTTTGCCAACATTTCGGGTGGCCACAGTGCAGTTTAGAAGCTGGGAATACCGTGATGTAAAAATGAAGTGCTTGCCAGGCTTAGGAGGACTTCCTTCTATGAGTTTGAGCTTGCCAAATCATTGAAAGTCGTGTTTGGACAGCAAGGTGCCTTCTGTAGGATGCGTGTTCAGGACATTGCAATGATCTGGGCTGTCAAGCGAAGCATTAACACTTCTCATCCTAAGTTGTTGCTCTTGGAGAAATTCGCTTCAGGTTCCGGGCTTCCTCTGAGGTTTATTGCAATAAGTGAGCGCGGGACGGCCGCCTTGTTGCTTCTCACTCTCACTTGTTGTGCCGTCACGGCCCCCGTAAGCACTGGCTCAAGGGCTTCTCACCCTGTACCATGTTGAGCGTGATGCTCCGTTGGAGGCAGGGCGCATGTTCGAAGGCATGCGGACAGTTACGCACAGGGCTTCAGAGCAAGCAGAATCAAATTGCATGTCTGGAACACATACAATAGGAGATTGAGTTGTGGCATATTGCCCTTTTGCCGAGATCTTCAGGCTTCCGGCACTTTTGTTGGCTGGATGTGCATCCGGCAATTTCATTGGTGACGAGCTTGAACTGGATCTCAAGGCCACGAGCCCGCAAAAGTAGAAGTGGAGAGTGCGACCTTCCATCACTCAGACGCCCAAAATGCAAGTTTCAGCTATGCAGGAGAACATCTCCATTCCTCTTCCCCCAGGGTTCACAGAGCCACGGCTGCAGTATTGGCCTTGCCCAGGTATGTTCCTTCACACAGGTCCCGGAAAGCCTAGCTCAAATAGGAGGATTCTGAACGACAAGGGCCCAAACGGGATGTCAGTTGGACAGGCTTCGATTTGAGGGTGGTGGCTGGCTGGTACGGGGAGTGAGCTGAGGCCCTGTCGCCCTACCTGCCAGGCAAGCTTGTGGTGTCTGGTCTGGATATGATTTTTCAGCCTTTTCTTGTCATGAATATTGTGGTGTCCTGACTGAACTACACTACCCCTGCCGCTGCCACCATCAGCACAGATGCAGCTGCCGGTAGTGCTTGCTGCTTACTGCTTAGAGCTACAGCTGCTGCTGCCACTACAACGGAGACAAGGATGGTGACGAGTACTTCTACTAACTAATGCCATTGCTGGATCATGATCGTCCCACTCTTCTGAGTGTACCATTTGCGTGCGAATCTCGTTGGCATCAGCAGAGACTTAGCGAATTCTTCCTGCCTGGCGAAGAAATGATAACGTGAACTGCGTGCCAAGGTAACAAGCTTTGAATCCACACCTCTACTCGGGAAGAATGGTTCCTTGGCAGCATGCAGGTGATGCTTGGAGCAGCTTTTCCAAACACAAAAAGTGACACACTGTTCTGAGGTGTTTTCATGGTGGACGTGGGAACCCACTCGGGATCGGCTGAGGAGTGGCAAAGTTCCAGAGTGGAGTCCCAGAGTTGTGATGTTCCAGCCAGCAAGATGCAGATCTTTCATGATCTTTCCTGAGACTCTGAAGCCAAGCTTGTGGGATGTTGCAGGAGCTGCCCGGGACTGGAAAGATCAATTGGCCCAATAGCGGCTTGGTCCAACCTGAGTTGTGGGGTCAGTAGGTTTTTTTTGTTGGTGCGACCTATGTCTTCAGGCTTGACTTTCAGTTCTGCTCCGTAGAAGCAAATGACTCAAATACACAGCGGCAACCAAAGTGATAGCAGCTGGAAGTGTCTCTTGTTGCGTCTTCGGCCGCAGGCTTCCCAGAATTCAAGAAATTCTCAGGCGCTAGTCGGTGCTAACGTGAGTATCCATTATTTGTGAGGGTTCACCGACTTAAAAAAACTGATGACGAGCCGAGGCATCACCACTCTGAACACGAGCGTCTTCGGTTTCGCAGCCGTTGCGGTTGGCAATGGATTCTTGGTGCCGACTCACACCACAGGCTTGTGAACAGACCATAGCAAGGGGCGAGCTTGACCGTAACCATACCACCCCTCTTGTAGAAGGAGTTGTGATGAAAAGCAAGCGGCAATTTGATAGCGCTCGTAATTGGAAGCTATCACACTCATGGGTTGTGCTTCAAGCCCAAGTTTCTTGGCACCAGGTGGTGTTTACATCATGGAGGCCAGGCTGGCCATTTCCGGCTGTGCTTGCTGTCTGTACCCGGCAGTCTGCTAATTGTTTCTTTGTTGATTGAACCCTTCCCATCTGGAAACTTCAGGCGTCGACTGAGCCTACAACCTTGAAAGAGCCTGCACCGCAGCTGCAAGCTGAAAGTTAAGGAGGTACCTTAAGGCTTGACACTGCTCACAGCAGATGTGGCCGTGTCACTCACGTAATCAAGGTCAAGATCTCCAAGGACAATTCTGGATGGTTCTACCATCAGGCGGCCCCGTGGTTCTGCTTGCATCAGCAAGGGTTTGACTTAGGACACAGCCGCATGACGATGAGAACAGATCACTTCGCCTGAGGCGCACTTCGTGGACATGGATGGAGATGGACTGCTCGATGTCCTTGCGGCCAGATGCACATATCCTGTGTGGCCATGGGCCAAGAAGCAAGGCGAGCTCGTTTGGCTGAAGCAACCGGCACAGGATGCATTGGCTGGGCAGCCATGGCAGCTCGGCTCTCCTTTGGACTCCTTTGGACGTTGGCTTGTTGTCAAAGAAGCAATCCAATAAACTCTCAACGAACACCCTGAAATAAGGCAAGAGCAAGAGCTTGGCCCTGGTCCGGACTTCCTCTTCTGCGTTCATCCGAACAGCTCAAGGGTCTCTTTGGTGGCGCCAGAGTATATCAGCGGGCGTGTAGTGTACTGGCCGCTGGGTGGCTTGCAGAAGCTTTCCTTGGGGCCTTAGGGTTATTGTGACTGTTTAACCAATGCCCACTGCTGCCTTGCGGGGATCAAAAATCAGGATTTCGGGGTCGTGACAGGACCCTATGGGATTGTCTATGTCGTTATGTGTTGTTATAGATTATTATAGAATCTTGTATTTCTGGGGGCCTGCTTTTCAAGGCTAAGGGGCTTCGCCCCAAAACCCTTGCACGAGGTTCATGGGCTGGGCAGGTATTTGAGATGCTGGCCGCACACCGCAGATTCATGCAGGGCGCACGCTCTTAAAGGGGAGTCTATTTACTCGGCCCCTACAGCTGCCCCAAAACAACATATTGCAGACCCTTAGCATGATAGCTGGGAAGGGACTTATACTTCTGAGAAATCAACAGTCTGAAGCGTATGTAGATACAAAAGCGCATCTTGAACCATGCGCTAGCCCAGGTACCAGCAGGAGGATGGTTCAATGGCCAGCCGCTTGCTGGACGACACCATTGGCCCCGGCTTCTCCTGCTCCTGGACTGATCTGTCCCTGGCTCAACCTGAACAACTTTTGGTTTGCATGTCTACTTGCGTAGTAATGGCGTATATAGTATAGTATCTCATTGGCAAGAATGTCAGTGAAAGATTTGTGCATCTGGAAAGATCCCTATCTCTGCTGTTTCGCGCATCATTCAGGAATGCCGATGGCCACCTCGACCTGCTGCTGACAAACCATGCAGCCACCAACGGGTCAGTCTTCGCTTACACTTTCAGTAGCTAGGTTGGCGCTGAAGGGGTTGACTGTTCTGCTTTACTTACTGGTTCGAGGCCTGCAGCATAGAACCCTTTGTAAGAGGATGTAAGAGGACTGGATTACATGATGGACCCTATTTTTTTGAGAAGTTCAAACGGCCCACCAAGGTAGCGATGATGTCGCCGTTGCACAGGTTTCAAGGCATGTGCTGGCCACGGGCTTCACTCCCGTGAAGATCAAGACGGGCAGCGCCTCCCCTGGTGATGCCATGGCTTTCCAGCCGCAGATACTGGGATCCCTTTGAGGAAGTTGTGTCCTTCTACAAGCTACGCTTATGGCGTTTAAGTTAGCTTAAGTTCTGAAGAGTTTTTTTTTTGTCTGGGACTTTGGGAGCGCAGGATCAACCTCAGTGGCAAGCCTTTCATCTTCGTGTCTGGAGATAACTCAAATAGCATCTTCCTCATGCGGCCTGCGTCCCAGGACCCGGCTGATTGGAACTATCGGTCCTCAGGTGCAAGTAGGAGAAGTTTTGTATGCATCATGCAAGGGCACCTGCCGTGTAATGTTTCGCTGAACAGAAACCCATTTCGAAAGAACAGAGAAACTCCGGGAACACTGCATGTCACAGCATCATTTGAAAGCCTTTGAGAGCTGAGGTTGGAGCAGATTCACGACTTTGGTGGAGACATCGGGCGGCCTTCCATTGGCGATGTGGACAACAACGGCTTTGCAGAACCGTGGACTTGCAACGGAGGATTTTCGTAGTGGGTTCCTGCAGGGAGTTCAGCTTTCAATAACCCACAACGGCCCTTTGCTCGGATCCATATAATTACATAGCTATTGCTATTGCTGCTGCTGCTGCTGCTGCTGCATCAGGCGGCATCAGGAGCAGCCAGTACTACGAGCATGATAATGGTGGTGATGATGATGATGAGCGTGATGGTTAGCATGGTGATAAGGGTGACGTCGATAACGGAAGCGATGATCATGATGCTGATCCCGATGTTGATGAGGAATGATGTTTTCAAATTATTCGCCATCGATGTTACAAACATTGTCATGTTTCTTTGGCACGTTGGCAACTCTAAGGACATCTTCGTGCCACTGTATGATTTGAAGCAAGTGGCACACTACGAGTTTCGAAAGTCGCAGAGCAGGGCGGTGGAGATCCTCGTCTGAGGCCTGGTCGGTGCTCTGCCCTAATTCGCCATTTCACCGAGCCCTCTCCGTGAACTCTTTCAAGGAGGAGTTCTTGAGCGGGATGTCAAGAACAGGGGGTCGGCTTAGAGTTGGGTACAGACTGTTGACTCGAAATGCTGAGTCAGCGATTTTCCAGCAGCGGTGAGGCAGAGGATGCTCTCATCGCTCGCTCACAGCTTCCAAGAGGAATTGTGATTAAGAACACGAAGTCTTTTTGCCTTGGCTTTGGGATCAAATTGCTGTACAAAGGGAGCCGGCCGGTTCGTGGTGCTTGGCACGAACTGGCAGGCCTCAGGATACCTTGCAAGCTCGGTTTGGAGTTCACAAAAGGTTGAAAGCTCGCACAACACGACATGATGATCAGTACAGAATAGCACTATGCCAGTCACTTTTCTTAGCATCATTGTCCCATTTAGTTGGGGGCCTCGACGGCCCGGCCAAACCTGGGAAGGGGTTGAATAGTAATTGCTTGTCTGATTGCGCCCGAAAAAGGAATGCTCTTGAGGATTCCAGCTATCAAGTTGCCTGCACATGACACTGACACCATCATCGTGAAGCCTACACTGGATCCTTGGATCCTTTCGAGCCCCAGATGATCTTGCTGGCAATGAAAAGGACACAAAGTCACCGTCAGAGCAACGAGGACCATGTCAGGCTTGCAAAGCGATCACACTGAAACTAGAGTCTCAACTGCGTACCCTGCTTCACGCAGCAGCAGTGTAGAAACAGCACCCAGACGGTGTTCGGATCCTGGGCAGGGCATTTACTCGAGGCTTGCTCCAGGTGAAAATAAATCAAAAACTAGTGCAATTACGTGACACTGTGCTCCTCCCGCAGGCGTAGTAGAAAATCCCGAGCCACTCTTTGCAGACGTGCAGTCTTTATCCGGAAAACACGGAACAGCCTGCAGGTGGCGGCCTTGCAGCTGCCGCCTGGGCGTTGCAACGGCAAAGAGCCAAAGGCACTGCCAACCAGGACCCTTGGTTTAGGGAGGACCGAGTGGGTTTCTGAATTTGATGGTAGCAAATTGCTTGAGCCGATTAAGATGACAAACTTGCTTCCAGGACTGCAGGGTCAGAGTGCGGATCCTGCCGGACACCCTGCTGAGCGAATTCTTGAAGGATTCCGTAGCTGTCGTACATGTGCCGTGTAGATCCTTCAGGATTGAGGGCTCGCTTTACCCTCTTGGTTTGCTTTTTTCTCTGCATGGAGTTTATTGAGGCGTTGGGCTGGACAGAGCTCGGACTATGTAAAGGTTGCCACTCCTACATGTCGCTTTGCACGCGTTGCATCGCTTCGAAGAAGGCCACCATAGCTACTCTGCAAGTGGGTGCTGACCTCCAACAAAATTGTGTGTACATACTCGTAGGTAAAACAGAAACAGCCGTTGAGAACTAACCAATGACCAAAGCCGAGCTTCTGTTTGATGATGTGCAGTGCTTGCACACATCTGCTAATTTGACTCTGCAACCTTGGCGAACAGAACTGCTAATTGCGTTTGTTCCTCTTCCACCTCCACCGCTGTGAGGTATGCCTCAATGTCAGGAACGTCTAGGGCAACGGACAGGCACTCAGAACACCACGGCACAAGCCTGTCTGTCGAAGCCCACGAAGTTCTACCAATGCTCGCCACTGGCACCTGCAAACCAGCCGCAGCAAAGATCGTCTTTACTTAGGGAGCCCAGGCCGCTGTAAAACCAGAGGACCGGAACCTTAGTCATACAGTGTTGTACAGTGAATGGGATTGCCTGCAAATTCTTTTCCGGCTTGTTGAAGTTGAGAGGCTGGAATGCTTTCACTCACTATTGAGGCCTTCGCACTGGAGGAGAGTATACGCATGGCGCTACCTGACCCATCGCATCAGGCTGCGTGCGCAACTTGGGTTCCCAAGAACAGTCTTCGAGATTTTACAATCATCGGGGATGGTCTAGCTGGGGTCGTTAGAAATTTTCGATCTTACCATAGGGAAGGGATGCTGATGAGAAGATTCAGCATATAGCCACGAAGGAGACTCTTGTCGAAACTGTTGAAGATTACCCTTTAGCATAAAGGGCCACCACCATGTAGTCCAGTTGGTTGTAGTGTCAGTCGTGTGTCGCGCAAGACATGCTAATTAATTCTGGAAACTATGCTATTTGCTCACCGGAGTCTCACCGGCTTTCCCCGCAGCATACAGCATGCCGAGCAATCACCTGTCCAGCCATGAACGCTCCAAACATGTGATGGAGATAAGTAGTGCCAAAGATGTGGTTTTCAAGTTTTCAGCCAGGCGAACCTGCAGATCATTGTTGAGGACCTGTCGACATTTGTGTTCGACACACTCCTCTCACGCGTGTGCCTGAGAAAAGCGTGCTGGAGCCACTTGATACCAATGTTCATTTCGATTCCCCAAACCCAAATCTCTGCTAAGACATATGCACGCGCGCAAGGTTCGCACATCGGCGTAGCAAGAGTTCGCTCGAGGATGCTGCATGTTGGGGCCTGTTCGTACTGAGGCTATTAATTATGAGCTTCGTTCCCGTGACTCTATGATTGGGAATAGAGGCCCCTTTTGCAAACCAAGCGCAGTCCTTTTCCACTGGAGGATTGAGACAGATCAGTCTTCATGGTAAGCATCCTGGTCTTGGCAGTTCACGTGTTCTTCATCCGGATTTCTACATCTTTCCCAGGATAGAGCCCATGGCTTGACCCATTTCGCGGGACCCGAGCTTAGTTTAAGATAAATCTGGCCTGGACATGTCGGCAAATCACAGAACGTACGCGCAAGTTCGCGCAAGGCGCAAGCGCTAGAGGATTTTTGCGGGTCTTGCACACCCTGCCCTGTGTAGTGTCCTTGGAAATGCCGATGAATCGATGCTGGTCAGAGCATGCCTCGCGACAAAACTCAACAGAACACGGAGGCAATCTGGGAAAGGAAAATTGGAGAACCTGGGATGTGTAAAAGGTCTGGTTTCGCCAGTCACGGTGATGCTGCGGTTTTGCGTAAGTGAGATGTGTTAGCGACGCTGTAAAGGTGCAGATGGGGCCCCGTTCTCAGATTTGCCGTGTAGCAAAAGCCTTCTGAAGCTTGGGCATTCGGCCTTTTTGCCCAGGTCAAGACTGACATCGTGGCCCTGATCTTGTTTGGAGCCCAAATCTTTCGCCACCTGGCGGTGCGATGGAAAATCAAAAAGAAAAATGAGAGGTCCACCTACACAGATGGCCTGCTGCCGCCAAACTGCGCTCACTTTGGCTGCAATCTTACTGGTTGGGGTGTGGAGCTGCGTAAACATAGCCACGAAAGCCACAGCTTTGCATGCCCTGTGAGTCAGCCGGTGTCATCTGTCAAAAGACCCAAGTCTCTGCTGCAGGGTAGCAGACGCAGGGCAGCTGCTTCAGGCACTCTCCTGACAGACCACGTTCATGACTTCCGCGTCGGTCGATCTGCGATGAGCCACTTGCACTTTGCCTCAGCCTTATCGCCATCTTGCAAACCAGACCGTCCCACTGCATCTCTAGTGAGATGGAGCGCCACAGCATCCCACAGCAAAGACCTCACATCCTGACGCTATGCTTTTCACAGACGTGCGATCTTGTCCATCCAGACCTTTCTGACAAGCTGCCTGAAGGCCCATAGTATATGAGGCTTGCATACTCCATCATACTGTATGATCTCCACGTATAGTCTCGGTCAACAGCCCAACATGAGGGCCCTGCACGTCCGTATACAGTACTTGTGGGATTCTGGGTTAACATGTGCATGAAATAGTAGCCGCTGCATCATTCCCATGTAACGGCATTTGTCTGCGCTGAGGCCGTGCTGGGCTTGGGCAGCTCCGTTTACGTCTGCCGCCCAGGTTACACCTTTTGCTAAACAATTGAAGACATGACTCAAGACCATGTACCGTGTACTGTTGCAGTGAGCCGGGAGCCTTTGTAGCACTGGGACAATCACTGCTGGCAAGCAGGCCCTCAATTCTGAATCACAACAGTGTCATGATGAGTGACACATGTTCAAGGCCAAGAAACTGGCCGGCATTCTTTTCCCTCATGCTTCAGCCCGCATAGCCTGAACCTATCAAATTCCTCCTCAGCGAGCGCACAGCCGGTCCTGAAAAGATATGAAGAACACATAAGAACACCATAGAACAACCCGAGGCGGATGCCGGCCACTTCTGCACAGCAGCTGCGTGGGCCCTATGCGCGGCGGTGATAATGATAATGTTGATGAAAACGACGACGATCACTTGCTTCCAATAGAGAGTGGCTTGTGGTGCAAAGTCGAGGATCTGCAAAGTGCGGCCAGCAGAGATGACCGGATGACTGAAAGTTTTCCGTATGTTGCGACATGTGTGGGCTACACTGTTCTTGATGCTCGCTTCGGCAGAACAGAAAAACAACCATTAAAAGAGGCTGGTGGCCTCTCTCTAACCTTTCAGAACAACAAGACAAGGATGGACGGGATACCAGTAGCCATTCTTCAGTGTCAAGTTTGCACAGGAGTAGCGGTTCTTAAGAAAGGATTGTTAACCCCTGACCAGGGACCTCCAAACAACAGTCCCCAACCTCATTTGACACCCCTGCCCTTGGGGGTCGACCCAGACAAAGCGGCAAATGCTAAACTTTTTTCGAGGCCCTCGACCTACTGCACAGTTGTTCCAGGTCCGAGCGGACGCAGCGATGGCAGCTCTAGGAGCCCGCAGAGTCGCGCGGCTACTTCGGGTGCGGGCCCTGAGAGATTACTTGCGTCTGGAGATGCAGCGATAGTCCTGAAGTATGCAGACCCTCCGTGTACTGTAAATGTACCAAACCGACACATCCCTGCCATGGTCAGGTCACAGACACCCAGGAATTTGGGAGCCAGGCCTTTGGATGGAGCAATAGTTGTCAGGGAAAAGTCTAATAAAGATCTGTGTGCTTAAGTTATAATAGATATTGGCGAATTATGACTGCAGCATTCCCCCAAATCTTACATTTCCGGGATACGTTCATATTGCAAAATTAAACCCCCATCGGCAGAACGTGTCGGCGCGATGAACTCTTCAATGGTGCCAGACTGCCTCCCTATCCCTGAACGGTCTTGCAGAACGTTCCAATTGGAACATGATGGCAGGGATTCATCCAAGCTAAAAAGTGCAAGTTTGACAAATCTCCAGGGAAGAATGGAATGCCAACAAAGCTAGGTCAGCATGGAGTGCCCTTGCCGTCCACTAGTCCGCTTGCAGCTGGTGATGGTTTGTGTCCCTGTGCATATGCAGTTGATGAAGCAGGCGGGCTCTTGGCAGATGGAGTTCCAGTCCGCAATTTCCGCACAGCCGGCACGATTCTTGTCACTACGAGTAGTTGATGATACCTAGGACCATATGACGAGCATTGGCCACCTAGTACAACAATCAGGAATGAGGCGGAGTCAATATCATAAAGATTGTCGAGAGCAGCCAGAAAGGCAACAAGCAACCGCGCGGCCATGGTGACCGCAAAAGATCCTTTAAATGAGAAGCGTCGTGGTGCCGCAAATGGATGAGCTTCAAAGGCTTCAGCAAAGCACCTCAGACAGGCTGCTCTGAGGGCCATCGAGATTCCGCAGGCCTCCCTTGCTTCAGACGCAGCGATGCAGTCTCAACATCCGGATCCTCGTTTCGGGGTACTTGTTTATAGATTCCCATAGCATAGTTGGAGCTAAGAAGGGTTGGTCCCTTGCGTTAGGGTCCATCTACTGCAGGGGCCAAGCACCGCTTGCAGCTGTAAGGGTCAATGTGTGCCCTGATGTCTTGACCGCCTAGAGGGAAAACAGGACCATGTAATAGTCCTGGTCTGGTTGCGTGCCAAGCCAGATTTTGCCTGCCAGTTCTACAGAGGGCAGGGCATGATCATGGTCATGCCAGACATTCTGCTTCTTCAAGAAACGCCATCTGTGTACAATCCTTTCTTGTAAGCCATCTCCTGTTTGCGCTCGGGTTTCTACAGGATCCGGCATTAGACCGTTATTGCTCCTGTCATCCTGAACAGGTGCCAGGGGTTGAGGGGCGTGCTGCCGCCGAGGCTTGGGGACCGCTGACTGTTTGCATACGAATTGTTTCAATTTGTTCGGAGTGGATATGTGGTTCATCTTAAAGCAACAGATTCAAACTGAACTTGGTTGAAGGAACCCAGCTTGCCTCAGGCCGCAGTATCGCCGACGGCCCCTGCTGAAGGCCACTTGGCGATCTCTTTGATGACTTGTCAGGGTCACAGTAACGCAGTCCTCAAATAAACAGTTTGGCACTTTCCTGTCAGCAGTGTGTCAAACACGTGCGGCAAACCCAAACTTACCTGCACGGACGAAGTGCTCAATGTGCTCAACAGAGAAAGCCCTTAACGAAGCCTGCCTCAAAGCTGTTTCAGAACATCTCCGCGATTCATTGGCAACGGCGCGTTGTGAAAGCGGTTGCGAGGCAACGATGAGGGCTCGGAGTCCGACGATGATAGCAGCACAACAGTCAGCTCAGGCGCGCTTGCGCGGATGCTCGATCTATTAGCCTTTAATTGCCACTACTGTGCTCCATTGCCGTTGATGAGCGCGTCCACCTGAGCATAGCATTGGGCTTAGCTGTATGACTTCATGTCCTCAGTTTCATGAACGCAGCGCAGATGCAGCATTCCAAGTATTCAGCTAGCCAGGCGAAGCGAAGCTTTCCGAGCAACAGTCACAGTCAGACAAGGAACTCTGGTGTTTGATCTCATATCTCCAGCAGAGCGCTGATTCTCTGCAAGCAGGCTGTGCCCACACAGAAGCATGAAGCGGAAGCGCAAGGTGCAGTCTGCGATCTCAGGTGAGCAGAAACCTAATGTGCAGTTCACCCCGGCAAGTGTGGCTGATGAAGATCCGGTGGCTGACCAGATGCAAGCAAACCAGGGCCGCAAGGATGAACTGGAGCCACTGTCTCACGAAGAAATGTCACAGACATATGGGATTGGCTTCTCTATTCTTCGTCGTATGGGCTACAGTGGAGCTGGGTTTAAGCCTGGAAGCTTACACGCTCCCCTGGCTGCGCGCGCCAACGCCGGTCGGCAGGGCCTGATGCAGGCTGCGGAAGCAGAGGAAAGCCAGAAGCTTGAGGACCCCCCAGAGCAACCAGCAGTGGACTTGACCAAGCTCCTGTCCCAGACCTTACGTAGCATGCGCGAGGCAGGGGATGACGATGAAGCCTGCGAACTTGAGCACCTTGCCACTTTCTGTAATCTGCAGGGCGGAGCATTGGAGGCTTTGGAGCCCAGCCGCCCCAAGCGAAAGCGTAAGACCGAGAAGATTCCCCTCATCAAGCCAGGCGATGCTGCTGATGAGCAAGCCTTGACGTGTCTGCTGAAGTGCTTTGAGGATCAGAACTTTCCTGTCGAACTACAGGAGCAGTCTGAGCATTTGCGCTGGCAAGCCTGTTGGGGTGCTACCCACGGATGTTTGGAAGACTTCGTAGCCCGCCAGGAAGGCCAATTGCGTATTGTCATGTGCCCAGGAGGGGCGCGTATCCTTCTGCCCCGGCAGCCCCAGTCAGAAAGCACGGAGAAGCTCTTGCGGCAGAAGTGCATGGACTTCTGCGTAAAACAGCGGGCGCAGTTTGCCGGCAAATGCCAGGCCCGACGCAAGTGGCAGCACCTCATCAAGACCCTGGCCACTCTGTTTCGGGGCCGAAGCCAGAGCAACTCTCGGCCCCCCCGGGATCGGGACAAGGTTGAGTGTGCTGCGAGCGCTTTACCCGAAGTTTCAGCAACAAGCTTCAAGAAAGTCTCGAACATCTTGGCTTCTGCGTCGCTGGATGAAGACACTGACGCTCCCTGATTGCAGCTATGCCCGCTAGAACTCGCCATAGTCGCTGCTGTAGTCACAAAAGCTAGTTTCGGGGAGCTTCGAGAGGTCTTGTGTGCCAATTTAATGTCCTGGGCGACAGCTATGGCCCGATATTTTGTAGATTTAGAGGCTCGAGCGCGGGGGAGGGCCCCACCATGATCTAACATCAGGAAAACCCACAATTGTGGTCACTCTGACCTGAAGGCACCCCCCCCTCCCCCCCACCTGTGGACCTTCTTTGTGCACACCATGGTTTGTTGGACATGTTTTTGTGGATCTGCGATGGCTAGATGGTGGTTTCGTTTTAAGTGCCTTTAGCGATCTAGCTTTCGTCCGCGCTGCTCTCAAGTCAGCACATGTACATAACGCTACTGCATGCAGAGAATCGAGGCAAGGGAGACACATCCTGGTCAGTTGCAACAGCTACACCATCCCGCCGAACACCCTTCTGGCACTAGTAGTGCATGTGCAAAAAAGTGTTCCTGTCGGATCTGCAGATTTTGCAAAGGCTCGAACAATGCACAAATTCTCCATAACACCCCTTGTTTATCTGTGCTCTGGCAGGAAATGACCAAAAACCTACCGATCGGTCCCACCGCCAAAGCACAACTACCAAGCTGACTTCCAGTAAAAGCGAAATCATGGGATAATGGGGATGGATTTTTCCATCCTTCACTTTAAAAGCCAGCCCAGGCAGAGGTTGCCGCACTTCGCTGGACAATGGACTGCGGCGAGCTGGGCAGCAACGAAAAAGACCTGCTGGTTGGTTACTGAAGACCCCTCCCCCTTCTGTCTGTAAATCTCGCCTAGAGGAAGTCTCAGCGGAAAGGTCTTTGTGTAGAGTATTCTTCTCAAAAGATACGAAAGTATGAGTGTTATCACCATCGACACAGTGCGGTACTTGCAAATGCTCCTCTTCTTCTTCTTCTTTTACCTGTTGCTTTTGGTTTGCAATGTTGTTGTGGTCATGAAGTCCCTGAAGAGTGCAGGTGAAGCTGCAGCTGGTCAGGGAGCTGCGCCGGCGGCTCAACGGCTTACAGTTCCTCAGGAGATCTGTTGGACCATATCTCGGTATATAATGACCCCGTTCATGCACGCCCTCCACCCGCCGTTTTTTCAGATTCAATGCCGTAGTTGGAGTCGTATCCAGGACTTAACAGAGAGGCGACTGCAGCAGGAGGGCTTCAGGCATGATAGCCCTTGGTAATAGATCGAGGCATCAGGATCAACTTGATATGAGAACACCGTTTACAGGTGTTTTGATGCTGCAGCCCCGCTTCTAATTAGCAGACAAACACCGGCATCCTTACGTTTTTCCCGCGTTCATTTGTGCTATCAATTCAGCTTTTACCTGGAACGCAAAAGGTTTTTCTCCAAGCTCTTAAAACCTGACAGTCCAAATCAGGTCGGACGTAGAAGAGCTGGCGGAGGGCTGCGCGGGCGAGACGGTCAAAAAGCCTGAGGCGAATTTGGGCTTACATGCGCTGGGTTTCGGGCGCGAGGTTGGTTCAGCAGAGTGGAGCACCCAGCGCATAGCCACTAGAGCAGATGCTTTTGCATAGACTTCTGTAAATTATCAAATATCTCTTCTCGTTTTGGAGCCAGGCCCGCCAGATGCTCACCACGAAGCATCGTGCGCAGTTGACAAAGGAAGGCCGATTCATGAACCCTTATAGGCTTCAGGATTCAACTGAAGGTGTTTGGAGTTGAGTTTTGGCCCGGCCCCAGCCACCACACAGTCGCAAGCATTCAGTTGCTGCACACAAATTCGAAGGGATTGCTGCTGCCAAGCCCTCAAGCTTCATGATGTGGACTTGAATCCAAAATTGACCAGAAAGTATACCAAGCCGCAGAGTCCCCCCCCAAAGGGCAGGAAGGAACTAGTGACTCTTGATACGAGACGCGCGCCAGTCTAGGACTCCTTAGCAAATTCTTTGGTCGCCGAGAGGTTATAAGATCGTGGGTTCGCATTCGGCCGTGAAGCTCTGCCGATGGACGAAGCATCAGCTGAGAGGCTGGGTGACCTTCTTCTGCTCTGGGTTCATATTGCATGAAGACAGACAAGTCTAAGCTGACCTTACCCATGGCTGGCCTAGCTGGACCAGTCCATCCAAGTACTTTGAATTCCTGGATTTGGGATCTAGGGGCTAACGTGCAGCCCATAAAGACCTCCCAACATCAAAAATTACAAGCCTGAATCGAACCCAGATCTGGGCCAAAACTGAGCTGCAAGGCAGAGGGGGCTGCTACAAGCACTCCTTCTATGGCATCACCTCCTACCAGTGCCTGGCTCTCAGACCTTCGTGGCCCAGACCCTCAGGAAGGTGAAAAATGCAAGCTTTGCTCTTCTCAGAGCCAAGATGCCATAAGACGTCCACCACCTTGTAAGGGCCTTGGAGAGATAGTTCTACTTTTCTACAGCAAGCATTTTTTCCTCACCGAGCTGCGTGAACACAAGCTCCTTGAGCTCCGGAGCCTTTGAGTTGGACGCCGATATTGGCGAAGCGCCCAGACGCTTGCGGAAGCCCTGCAGCTGAGGCATGGAGGCGACACCCTCCTTGGCATGCAGGGGCCTTTGGTGGCTGCAGGGCAACTGCTGCAACAGCCCTCAGGAGTTACAGCCCTGATCTTGAAGAGCGGTACGTACGTTGGAAAGATTTTTGCCCTTCTGCCATTTAGACGCACCAGCATTCCAGCAAAGTCGGTTGTCCCAAATCAGGCGGGCGATGATAGTGCAGAACAGCGTGGTCCAAATGCCATTCCACATTTCATGAAGGTGTCACAGGTCTGTTAGGGAAGGGCTCTGTAAGGATAACTTGAGGCAAAGCCTGCCAGAAGCCAGAAAATAGCAAAGGGCCACCAATTGCATGGGGAGGCCCACTTATCAACTATTATCAACTAATGGTTTGATATGCGGGTGCTAATGTGAAAAGGTTACTATGTCCTTGAGCCCCTGAGGCGCCAACAAATGTGTTTTCTGTTGGCGCCACCACAAGAATCCCGTTGGCCTGCGCCTCTGAGGGACAGCGGGTCTGTGGGTTCAGCTTTACTTCTGAAGACTTTGCTCACTTTCTGACAGAAGCTTTAATCTTGCCAGCACCGTAGTTCACAGTTTCAATGCTTAGGACTTGGGAGACTCCTTGAAACATCCTTCGACTCCAGAATACAACACGGCGATAATGACAACGAACGCCGACCCAATATGTTCCAGAAGTGCTGTTGTTTCTAGCGATTCGCCAGGAACGCAAAGCTGAGGGAGGGATGGAGAAACCAGGAAGTAGCCATGCCATTCTCCAAGGAACGGAATGGAAGTGGTCGATGGACCCCCCAGACCAGAACCTGGCCCGCAGCCAGAGCTACGGATTTCACAGCAGTCCTGGGCAGCTTTCGGAGTTTGGGGGAACAAGACTTTGTTTGCAGGCAGGCGTGGCTTTGAGCTTTGAAAGACAGCTAGGGTTGGGATTGCAAAGTTTAGAACCTTGTCCGCCTTACCAGAGGCCTGACAGACCTGGTCTTGTGGAGAGGGAGCCAGTTACAGGGATCCATGCCGCTGATACAGAAAGCTAGGGACTTGAATGCAGCACAGCCTCCCGTACTGAGGATTGTGGCTGAAGGCATCGATCAGCATCGGAGGCTCCTGTCCTCATCCTTGCTCCAATGCCATCTAACCTTCGCATGAACAGGATGATCCGGGAGTGCAAGGGCTAGCACCTCAGAGCATGTTACAGCTGCACAGCAATGGCTTTTTGGCATGGTTCAGGGCTATCTCGTAGCACCCAGGTATTCCTGGAGTGAAGAAGGAGCGCTTCGAAGAAGCCATGACTGTCAGGCACAATTGTCAGTCAGCAGTGGATATCTTTGCCCCGTCCTCCTTTTGCCGGCAAAAAGGCACTGCGCATTGTCGCTTGTCGGCGAGCCGATCATGTGCGCCGCCCGATGGGAGCCAACCTGGCCGCAGAGGCCTTCTGCTTACGTGGTGTGCGGCTGCAAGGTATCCTAGGATCAACGAGCTTGTCGGCGAGCTGCATAAGAGGAAGTTCTGCGCCCAGCTTATTTCAGTTTGCAGGGAAGTCAGCCTGGCTGTCCAGCTGACATGACGCACTCGTATCAAGAGATCTGCAACATGAGAGCACACTCAGCAGAACAGTAGGCAATCGGAAGCAGATGCCAAAACCTGAAATGCTACCTCCTCCTGTTTGGCTGGCCCAAGAGGACTGCTGTCGTATTTCAATCATGACGCCTATGGAATGCTATCATCCTAACTGTCCTAAACTGACTTGTGATTCCTCCTCCGCCCTTCCTGCGGTGCTATGGCTCAGGATCTCCACCTTCCTCGTTACCAACGCCCAGTGCTAGCCCAAGCCAACCAGTTCCAGGCTGTCAGGCTAAAACATGGTTTTCAAAGGAATTGCGAAATTTTGCAAAAGGTCTACATTGTACAATATGGAATATATTTTCATATGCGCAACGCTCATAATTATTGCTCGGTCCGGGTAGGGGGGGGCTCCAGAGGTATCTAAATGCTGTGGTTGATAATTCTGCAAGAAATTGGCGGTCAAAGTTTCAAACTAGTAACTAGCCCTGATATGTGGCTGTCGTGAGCAGATGAAATCTGTAAAGATTGTAGGTTCAAACCCGCTCTGGTTTCTGCCAAGGTTTCCAGAGGCCATCCGAAACCTCAATCCCATCACGCAGCTGTATGTGAGTTTTGGGCTAAGAGAGCTGCAACGCAGGTCGTCATTTTCAAGGCAGGTTGCAGGATGCATGTTTCGCAAGGCGCATATGCGGACGAACGTTGCATCAGGGGCAAAATACTGGCAAGCATGACTTTGCAAGAACAGGCATCATGTTTGCTTACGGGGCTGTGCAAGGATCTCCAGTTGAAACCCGAGGCGTGGACGCGGGGACAGAGGAGACGCTGAAAGCCGTTGATAGGCACTCCATGATGGGAATGAGCGACCAAGTACATTCACATTGCACAATGCCGTATTGCGAGCCATGGTTTCTCGCGATGAATCTACGCTGAAACTCCATTTGCGCAGCAACTGCGCACCTTCACATGCCATCCCGCGCCTACACGATCGTCCCTCAATCACACTTGGCTTTGGTTGATGGAGGCCGCTCTTCTCCGATTTCTGGCAGAGGTATTTGGACTCGCTGAAGGCTGCCGCCTTGACTGTCGTGCATACGCATACTTTAAGGCTAACTTTGGAGCTGAACATCAGTGTGTGTTTGTCAAAATCTGTCAGGCCACTTGAAGCATGTTGCCCTGATTGGTGGCAATACGACATTCAACATGAGATAATTTCGGGCTTCAACGCTTTGCTCAAACTTAGCATTTTTTTTGGCTTCTATAACCGTCAATTCAATGAACTGCCGCTCAGGCGCTGAAGGCCAAAAGGCAGCGAACCGTCTACAGACTGACGCTGGTCAAGGATGGAATCATTTGAGAGCGAGGGCTGGGATTTAGATTTGAAGCTTGGTTTCGTGAAGACGTGTCAGCTAGGGAATTTCTCTCTGCAGGAGTCAAAAAGCACATTGCGTTTGGGCATATTCTTAGTAGGACCAGTTGCAACACCTACAGCAACATGTCCTCGCTGCCAGGGTCATAACATGGCGGAAGCAGCGAACTATGCGAAGCTCGTTGCGCTCCAGCCCAAGATACCAGGACGTTCTGGATGATTTTTCCTTGACCCTGTGGGCAAGCACGCTTGACCGGCATGATCCGGCATGCCTCAGAATGGAGAATGCAGGTTTTACATAACACTCCAAGAACATGACGGTGATATTGACGCATCCCTAATTTTGGACCAGCCTAGTGAATTTGAAGCGAGGGGATCTTCGTATCTAGCATCCAGAGCCGCAACACTGTTACTAGTAAGAGGTATTGAAACTCGGCATGTGAGAACGCTTGACTCTCAAACTCAAGATGATCACTCGTAAGTAGCTTTGGCAACTGAATCCTCAGGTTGGGAACGCCAGACTTCATCGAGATCAAGTCAGTCACCTTCTGTGGCGAGTCCAAGGTGCTACAACTCCACGATTGCCACATACAAACAGTACCACCTAGGTCCTCCGATTGTCACTATCCACGTCAATAAACGAGGTGCTTCAGAATGTCCATGTGCCCAGCTTTGCATTTTGATTACGTACTTGAAGACATCCAGTTGTAGCTGAAGTCCGTCTGATCGTCATGATCACGCCAAGAAAGGCCACCAGAATAGCAAGTGTCCACGGATGATATGGTGTTACATGTTGATGCTTGTGCCTGCGGATAGCTTTTGTGCTTGAGGACATAGCTTGTGCCTGCATGAGTAAGGCTTTGGAAAGGGCGGCATACCCGAACTTCTCGTGCACTTCCAGCGTAAGAACGCTAATTAAGGCAGTCATGAAGTCCGTTCTGACATCAACTCCTTTTGAATCCCTGGTGATGCGACGTTGCTACCGGGTTGGATGTTGCTCTAACCACGTCTGCAGAGGCCTCCTCACTGACCATCGAGTGCACACCGTGGCATCAAGAGGCGGTGGCCTCGGACTTGTCATGAAACGGGAAGGTGGGGTGGAAAGTGGGGACCCCGCCCTTCTTTCAAATGGTGCTAAGCCTGCGCACGCAATCGCATGCAGTTCAGGTCAAGGCTTTCTCAGAGGCCATGCTCTCGAAGGACCGAGCCAACTGCAGTGAGCGCGAGCTTGTCTCCCATTTGTGCATCTTTGTAGCTTGTAACTGTAAATGTCCTCGATCGTACTACAGGAAGAACAAACTGCAAGGGTCCAATGATTGTCAACAACCGTCCTACCATCTATCCACGCCTCGCTGCCCGGCCAGGAGGGCTTGGACTCGCAATACGAACTCGCCTGCGAGCACCAGCATAGCTGCATTGAGCAACTGGCCAGCTTGAGGGATGTAGAGCGGGCTGTGCAGGGGATTGCTGGAAGTTACCGTCTAGGAATGAGGGACTATATTCGATCTCTGGGGTGAGGGGTTAGGCTTTGACATTTCAGGGTTCATGTGTGCAAATCTCTCAAACATGATATTCTCTCGAGTTTTTTTATACACCTGGCATCACCTGGCTGTCTTCCACAAAAGACAGCCCTCTGTTGGGATGGTTGCTCATGTGGATGTTTATTGCCAGTTTCCAACAATAGTAGGCCCTGGAAGGCCACGATCTTCCTGAGATCTCCCTGGAGTCCCTATATACTTACTTGGTTTTGGCAGATGCCAATGTCGCAGCACTTGCCAGGTTCTTCTCGCCCACAAGCGCTACAAGGTCGGCGCCTGTTGGCTGAGCTTTAGTAGGTCTGGTGCAGCAGCGTAGTCCTCAAACAGCCCTTGCATACTCCCCATCAACTCCCAAAACTGTGGGGTTTTGGGAATAGGTTTTGAGTGAAGGGTCCAGCAGGTTGATGGGCGCTGGCATACCTGGATCGACTATGATCGCTTCCACGAGCTTGTCAATTCAGGTGGGAAGATGCGTATTATCAGGATTAAGGATATGATTGACGTAGGTCTCAGATGACAAGGTACGGGTACCCAGTGGAGGGTCCCGGGGTCTCTGCAGATCTAGAGTCGAGGGATGGACAGGTTGCGGATTTATCGTCATGCTGGGCAGGTGTGGACTTTGAGGCAAGCGATTACTGGGCTCCCACACCGGACTGGGCGCTCTATGGCTCTGACGAGGCAGAATCCAACGGACGACAAGAGCGCTGTTAGTGGCTCGTCACCTGACTTTCTGTGCTTGACTTCCTCATAGAACTGAGCGCAAGTCGTTCTTGCGACAATGTACTGTGCATCGCAACATTGCAAAAACAGTCCCCGCAGGCCGGGTTTGATCCCAATGAGCTGGAGTCTCAGAACAAATGTGCAAGTCTGAAGCTGCTTTGTCGCTTTGAAGTGTCAACCTCCGCCTTCCGCCAGGACACGCATGTATCACAACCGCACCAAGAAGCGGGCCCAAGCCGGCCTCCTTTCAAAGGCAGGGACGGCAGGGTTTGTATAGAAAAGCCAAGCACTAGCCCCTATATACAGTGAGCCCTGGGATTTTGACCTTGCGGACTAAGCTTGTTTGCAGACGCCTGGCCTTCTGTCTGCTGGGAAGTACTGTGGCCGTAACATGAACCAATCGAAAGGCAAGGTGTCACAGCCGCCTTGCACCGCCAGGAGCAGCTGAAGATGTATCCGCAAAATCCGGCCGAGCAGTAAGCGCCGATGTACATCTTAGAGACTGCCGCATGTGAAATGGAAGCTTGAAGAATTGGACAAGATGGGCTTTCCAGTTGTTAATCATAGTCTGATGATGGTAGAGCGCTAAGAACCAGACCGTCCAAGTCTTCAGGTCTCCAAGACTTTTTTCTGCTTGCCCCGTGGCTACATTGCGTTAGACAAGAGATACATTCTTGAACAAGAAGAGGTTGTAAGACTCTCTGCTGCTTCTGAGGTGCAACAGCCACAGGCTTGTAGTTGGTAGTTAGGTGGGCAAAGGGCCAGACCTTTGCAGACCCGACTTCGTAGATGGCGTGGCCATTTCTGCCAGTGACGAAAGATGATGGCCTCTAACATCGGTCCTGTTGATTCTGATGGAGTTGTGCGTCCTGTGAATGACGGTGCGAGGCATTGGCGTCAGATCTTTCTGCATGCTTGTATGGAGTGCTGTTAGGACTGACGGATCTTGGCAAAGTGGGACACTTCTCGGTGCTTTGCCAACAAGGAAGCAAGTAGGGCTGCCTCGGGCAGGCCGTGCGTCAACTGGCATTCGATTTCTTGCAGCGTCCTATACACGTCCACATCGGCCATGTGCCCAGCTAGCTAGCTCGTTTGCATCTTGGTTGATGACACTGATCCGAGGTGAGATGAACACCGCGAAAGCGAACACGGACGTGACTCAGCACGTCGTTCTCCTAGACAGGCCCAGTGTTTGTTAGCTTCCTCGTCCAATGTGCTTGTGATATGCGTCGGGAGGCCGGGCGACAAAGACGACAAGTGATGCACACAGTTGGCCCAAGAGCATTGTTCGCCTCGGAAGAGCAGTCTGCAATGTCCAAGGCAGCAGATTTGTGATTACGTAAAGCGACTGATCATTTCCTGAGGCTGGACGAGATGCTTTCTGAGCATCTCGGTGAGGCGCGGAGATGCCTCCAGCAGTGGCAAAAGAGCTTTCTGGTATTCGAACATATTCCCTTCCAAGCTGGAGATTTCAAAACCAGAGTGCAGCGCTGTGCTGGAGCAGACACATGGGCACGCTGTTGAAACTTCAAATTCCAGGACGAGCTTGCGATCGTTTTTGTTTCCACCAAGAGGAGCGTCGAGGACTTGAATGATTCTGGGGACGTCTTCCTTGGACTTCGGAAGCAGCACGGGTTGCACGCTAAGGTTCTTGCACGCCAGCAAGCATACTACAGTCATACTACACATAAGTAAGGAGGCTTGTAGCACTAGGTCACTAGGTGCAGAAGCTGATTGAAGAACAGCAGTGCCTTGCAACTGCCGAGACATGCAGAGACCATGCACTTAATCGCCTAAAGTCTTGCCAAGCAGCACAAAGAATGCGTGTATGCCTTTGAACTTGTCCTGAGAGCTACACACCAAGCTGGACCCCCCGCGTAAGTTCGCGAAGAGCCACTATGATGTCACCGGCCAGTACCTGACTGCTGGCAAAAGAAGGGTTCACTGCCCGGAGGAGATCGCCAGACTTCTGGTGAGGCATAGCTATGGCGTCACCGAGATCCACGGTGACAAGGCGCCGGCGCAAAGCTAAACCAGAACAGTGAGCTGTACAAGTGGATAAGCGAGATGTGATGAGACCACCTTACGTTGACAGCCCTTCCCCCTCAACTGTTTGCTTTCAGAGTTCCAGGATCAACGGGAGCGAGACCTCGCCCTGCGGTCCTTCACCAACAAGGAGAAACGAGCCAGGACCCTACTCGTACCTGTCAAGCTTCAGACTAAATTTCATAATCTGAGCTTGGAGCAACAGCAGCTGCCTGCATGTGGTGCAGCAGTGCTTTCCCTAGCAAGGATAATCTTTGCTGTTCCAAGCACCACATCCTTGAAACATTCAGTCGCGATGCGGGCCTACGTTTGAGACCGTCTGGTACATCAGGAACACCACCAACGTGATGAAGAATGTTTTGTTGAGAGGCACGTGGATTATCCCTCCCTGAACCGATGACTATCGGAAACAGTTTTGGACCTAGAGCTACGGAATCCGCGCAACCACCAACAATCGCAAGATAAGGTTTTGAACATCCTATTTCTCCCAACTGGACCATTGCGCAAGGGCTGGAAGCAGAACCCATTCATATTATGAGCCCGAGCTTGAATTGGCAACCATCTGTTGCAGAAACCTCGTATATCTATCATCATTGCCCCACAACGCTTTGCACCCATCAGTAGCTCTGAGCCAGGTCATGATAGCGACTGACGTGGCCTCCCGCGGCCTTGACATTAAAGGCTGGGAAGTGTGGGTTTAGGTGGGAAAGATGCTGAGGTACATTTAGGTATGATCTTCGATCTTGGAATTGCCGATCAATGTCGCTGGCATGAACCCTGTACGTAGTATGGAAGATGCTGCGGTCCCAGATCTGAGGTTGCTAAGAGGGTGGCATCGGTACCAAGCCTGTGCTCACCAGTACTTACTTGATCTTAGCAGTGCCGATTTGCGTGCTCTCAGATTTTGTTTGCTCTCGCTGACAGCCTTGCGCTGTCTTGGTGCAGGCGTAAAGCTAGTCATCAACTACGATGCCGCCAACACACCCGAGGACTGCTTTTGCAATTCACAGTACGAAAGACCAAGCAGTACTCAAAGATGGCAATCGAGCAAAGAAACCATACAATATGCCTCACAGCATCTGATTTCGGGCGCTCCCCAGGACTACGTGCACCGAATAGGACGCACCGGGCGTGCCGGAGAGAAGGGCATCTCGTGCGCTCGCAGTCAGCAGCACTACGTCATTGAGGTGTTGATGAGAGTAAAGCCATGACCATGACCCTTGTTGCTTGCACAGCTCTTACTGTGATCACCGTACATTCTTGATACGTTTGGGGTCACGCATGGAGTTCTGGGAAGTCAAGTTGTCCTAGACACCTTCCATCCCAGCAGCGAAGCATGCTCACGGTCAAAAGCTGAACAACATTTGCACGCGCTGCGCTGCTCTAGTTCAAGTGATAAAGCGCATGAATTTGATCTTGTTTGCTATTTTTTGGATGGTAAATAGTTACAGTTCCATTGACATAAAAGGCCGCCTCTCATGTTTTGAAGGAAGGTCATTAGATTTTACGCCTCTAGCTCCCGAAAATGGTAGATCCATAGAGTTAGCATATAAATATGTGTACACATGGTGCCCCGCCCCATGTACCTACCTTTTCGCACCCTTCTTGTAATCTCATTTTCAGAGAGGTCACCTTTGCCAACAGGTAAAAGAGATGAGAATGTCATTGCTTTTGCCTGGAGTCCCACCATAAAAGGGTGGTTCCAAACCACAACAAGAACACAAAATCAACAACGAAGAAATACCTCCCCGACTAATTATACACTTGTACATGTGGCGTGTGCAGGCCTTGGGGGGGGGGTGGGCTGGAGGGTCAAAGCTGTCTGGATTTGGACAGGTATGCATTTTTGGGGGTGAAAACGGACGTCCTTTGAGGCGTCTTGCATATGGCCCAAAGCCTTGGGGGGGATGGGCTGGAGGGTCAAAGGT
>CAJNIZ010009192.1:361-13695 GCA_905231905.1 Symbiodinium pilosum
CCCCCCAAAAGTATGGGTAGCTATACTCTTGGGTTCCCCAAACTAACCTTCATTAGCCCTAACTATCTTCAAGTAAATCTATGCAACGGGAACCTTGGGTGGGTTGTAGGGGAACCTCCCTAAGCCTTCAACGTTAAATATGCCCTGAGCTACGGTGCCTCGAAGTTGGGCCGATATGGTCCCACCAGTGACTTCCCCGGCGTCACGGCAACAGGACCAGGACAGTTAAACCTGGTATCAGGCGGGGAAGTGTAGGGTTTGGGGTTTAGGGATTTCACGGATCCAATGTCTACTGGGCTCATTTCGAGTTAATGTAGACCCTGAGTAACGAATCCCTTCCTCTGAAGGGGCATTAAGGTTAGGATCCTGATTCTAATCCCTTTAAAGGGACTATAGAGTTTGGCTATATGGGGCTGAAATAAAACGAACCGCTTCCCCTAAGAAGCACAGAGGACCCCCACTCTGACCCAGTAAAGCCCGAGGGACACTGCGCCCTCCGCTTCCATATAGGTGGCTGCAGCCTGTTATGGTCTAGGGTTTAGGGATTAGGGTTTAGGTTCAGGGTTTACGTTTTAGAGTTTAAGGGTTTGGGGGTTTAGGGTTTAGGGCCAGTTGGAAGGCTGAGAAACCCTCACCCATATAAACAGGTGTATATGAACCTATATGTACATATGCATGAAAGTGGTGTGTTCCCATATACGCACATATCTGATTATCTATTTACATGCACAAATATATACGTATACGATCGTACTTTTTTCCCATATATGTACTGCGCACTTCAGGCAGGAACCCTCCGCGCGATAGCCCTCTTAGCCTTGGGCAGTCTTCGTTCCAGGAGTCAAACTAAATTGAAGGCGGAAGACGGAAGATAGCTGAACAAGGTTGATGAAATGTGCAACCACTGGCACTGAAGACCCCCAAACCCTAAAGCCCATGAAAACTAGGACCTGCTGTTTGAAGATTATTCTCAACCCTTTGCAAAGGCAAAACACTGCTGGAGAATCAAATGAAGACGAAAATAGAAGATGTCATGGACATGAGTTTCTATAGGGGTCTGTACTACGTATTAGAGGGGCCTGGATGATTGCCAGTATCATTTGGAGGTACGTTTGAGGTACCCTGTTCTAGAATATTGGCAATTACTGACCCTTTAATAGAGCAAAGACATCAGAAAGCTCTTGTGCATGCCAAAGCAGTCCTGGGCGATGAACCCGCCAAGCGAATGTCCAGTTATGTACAGCTGGAGCTTGGGAAACTTGATCTCGCATTTCATGAAGAAGCCGCAGGCCTCTCGTATCCTGAGTTGCTCTTAGCGGTCCTAACGCCCCGTGCTTCAAATCAAGCAGCAGCCAAATGACAATTCCTGCAAGTTTGTCAACGCTAGAATTCAATGCATGGAAGAACTCTGAAACACAGCGCCGTTGCCTATCCTGCCATCTTGTTCCAGGCGTCTTACAAAAGCTCAACCCCTAAAACCAAAATCATGGAATTCCGAAATGGCCTAGCGTCGCTGAGCGGATGGCCCTTCTCATGACAGGTAAGCCCACAGCAATGTCTTGCAGCACTCCGCGATATGAAACCTCAGAAGCGCAAAGGAAGGGCTTGGGAATTCATTTGGCGATGGATGTTGAACACGTTAGTCTTGAATGTGGGATTTGAATTTGACCTGCCGCTCGCATAAGAGTACTTGTCGGTCACATTGGGCCAATTCATTGCGCTCAGCGTCTTCAGCAGAAGACCCATAACTTACCGCCTGCGGGTAGGGAAGGGAGGAAGTAATACGCGTAACCCTATAGCCTACACAAACACACAAATGCACATAAATCTATACAAAGATAACCAACCAAGAAAAAAAAGCGGGTGCGGAGGCTTGGATGATACTGAAGATTGGTCAGCCAGGATTGTTCTACAAACATAACAGAAGCTGCTCGAGACCCCATTCAAGCTATTTTGGTACTAAGAATCCGATTTACTAGCGGGTAGGTGGAGGATTTGAGGAGCTCTGCAGAACTTAGGCTTTAGGACTTGGGGTGTGCTGCTTCGGCTTGAGGATTTAGGGTGCGCTTAAATCAAGGATAGTTCCAGGTGGGGTAGTTACCCTTATAAGAGGCCTATATAANNCCCATTACCCTTATACGAGCCTTATATGGGGGTACCCACCTGGTAACTGTCCCTGATTAAAGGATGGTGAATTTAGGGCTCGGGGTTGCCAGCTTACCGTTGAGATCAAAGGTATAGAAACCCTACTCCAAGAGCTCATACATCCAACACCTAGCGGGTACCCGTATTTCCGCCCTGTTAAAGCCCTATCCCAGTATATCATCCCCTTGCGATTGGGTTATAATTACCCCCCATGCCCCTAAACCCTGAACTCTCAAATTCCGACCTCGCCCAAAACCCTCAACCTCAACCAAAAAACCTCAACCCTAAACCCTTACACCTAATATTCTGACCTCCTCCAAGAGACCTCACCTCAAAACCATAACCCAGACCCATGATTAATAAACCCCCTCCCCTTAATAGGGATTATAATAGGGATCCTAATAGTTGGGCCTTAAAAGGAGGGAGGGCTATTAATCCCTAATCCCTGAAACCCTAAATAGTAGTTTCCATTTTCTTTTCCACTATCCCTATATTACCCCAATATTGCCCCTATAATGGTTTATAAATCATGGGTCTACATTAACCCTCAACCTTCAATGCATCATGAGAACCGTCCCACGGATTGCGACAATGCCGATGCCCAGGTTAGGGCGTGTCTCAGTTGAGTAAAGGGTTTAGGGGTTTAGGGTTTAGGTAGGGTTTAGGGTTCAGGGTTTAGGTAGGGTTTAGGCTTTAGGGTTTAAGGATTCAGAAGTTGAGCATTTAGGGGTGGGTCAGAGTTAGGGCATAGGGTTCAGGGTTTACTGATGTAGGGTTGAGGGGCTAAAGGGTTTAGGGTTAAGGCTTTAAGGGTTTGGGGTTTGATTGAACGTTAGTACGTGGTGGGTGGCAAAGGCCTACAGACTATAGACCACGAGGCCTTATCAACATTATTCCATGTAGAGTGCAGGGTTTGCGCCATCTCAAATAATAAAGGATTTGGTAACCCCAACCGCAAAAGTTAGGACCCCAATACAGTCACATGATAATTATATCCCCGGTCCCCGGTTGGAATTGCCAAATTCCCCTCATGCATTTAGGATTTAAGGTTTCGGGATTGGGATTTAGTATTTTGTTGTTCAGGGCTTGTGGCTGAGGATTGAAGGGCTGGCAGAGGCGAACGGGCCCCGGAAGGAGTAAGGAATGGCACCCCGAAGTTTCAGAAGCCGCCGCTTACGCAGGAGAAAACACTCATGAATTCATGATGATCCGCTTGAAGCCTACACTAAATGTCTAAATTACCTAAACCCTAACTCACAAGACAGGCATACTTTGGAGGCAGGGCTAGCAGGAGCCTGTGCCATCCCGTTAGCAACCAAAAAATGCGGATTTAGGGTTTGGGGCCTGTGCCATTTCATGACTCAACCGACTGCCCGTTGCGGTTCAGAGGTATCACTAGACACCGGCATTTCATCTGAATAAGCAGGGTACAATGAGCTTGGCCGTGGAATGTCCAGAAAAAAGAAACGGGTTCTGCAGCGTGTGTGTAGACGTTACTGTATATAGGTAACTAGGATCAGGGTTTCAAATTTATGGCTTAGTCTCTGCAATATGTCCAAACCCACAAGGTTTGGATTTACGGCCCGCCAAAGGAATGCCTCACATATACACTCAGCAAGATTACTGACCCTAAACCCTAAATCGGTTCTCATATCCCTGCAGGACTGGAAGAAAACCACACCCTAAACCCCTGAACCCCTAAATCCTAAACTACCCCAAATAAACTCCAGGAAATCTTCACGACATCAATTCAAAAATGTCTCCCCAACCCTGAGCTTCAAGCCTTAAAACCCAAGACCCCTAACTTGGGCTTTAGGGTTTAGGCCCCTAACTCAAAGTTTGAGTAGAAGGGTTCAGGCTTGGGGGGTTTGACTCTCAAAACCCTGGGCCTGTTTTTCTCGCGAGCCACAGCTGCAGTAGCTTAAGGTTTGGACCTGTTTCTGATCATCGAAAAGGTCGCAGAAATCCTGGATGGGGAAATACAACCGTTTCAGTTTCTCTAGGTTACTTGTTGTTTGCATAGACTGGAGGACTCGATCCCCATAGTAGCCCAGACATGCTCCCCCAAAACTATAATCCCTAAACCCTAAACCCTAAATCCCTAAAACCCTAAACCCTAAAACCCTAAACCCTAAAACCCTAAAATCCTAAAACCCTAAAACCCTAAACCTTTTCCTTTCCACTCCGGCCTTCCTTACTTCTAAGACCAGCAAGCGGAAACAACCCATGTACCCTTAAGGGTTTAGGGATTGAGGGTTTAGGGTTTAGAGATTTAGGGTTTAGGGTTTAGGATAGAATATGGCTTTGGGCATGCTATAATAAGATCCCCATATACCCCATATTCTATCTACTTAAGGGGGACTATAAACCCTTAACCCTCAACCGCGTTGCAACTTTAAAGCATGAAAGCGTAAGCCGACCTGTAAGACCGCCTTCTACAACACTGAAAGGACATGTGAGCTATAGTCTACACTCCTAGTACCGCCCTTAATAACCCCCCATAGTAGTCCCCTATAGAAGGTCCTATATAAACCCCCCTTTAAGGAGCTTACACCCTAAACCCTCAACCCTAAATCCTAAACCCTCATCCCTTAACCATTTTGTCTAATGTAGTAAGGATGCATAGCACGCCGCCTGGACATGGTTGTCGGAATTCCTGAGCTTCGTCTTTCTTTAGGTTTCCTGGGGTCTGGTAGGGAATACGGGCATAGTGCCTGCAAGCTTAGGGTTTAGGGCTTTAGGGCTTAGAGGGGCTAGAAGGGAATAAGGAATACAAAATCCCCATATAACCCCCAAATAATGTATTCCTTTCTTCCCTACTAACCCTATATAATATCCCCACAGATTATATTCCTTTCTTCCCTACTAACCCCCAGTGAGTTGGGGTAGGGTCTCTTTACGGTGGAAAATTGGACTTGATGTGTGACAAAGCCTATTGCACGAACGTTTCGAGCCTGCCGGAACCCTCGCCAGATCCGGTTATAGTTTGTGTAGATAGAATATAGAGTTTAGGGTTTAGGGTTAGGGTTTAGGGTATAGTCCCCGTTGAGTAGATAGAACATTGGGTTTAGGGTTATAGTCCCCCTTAAATAGATAGAACATGGCTTTCGGTATATTGTATAAGACCACATTCGATCTACCTAATTGGGGATTACGAGTGTCAAGGGTTGTGAGCTGGTTTTCTCTTCGGACCTTATCCAGTTGCACAACCCCGTCAGAAAGACATCCGGTTCAGGGTTCATGAGAAGCCAATGGAATTCCCTTCCCCTATAGTCCCCCTGGAGTAGATAGAATATGGGGTATATGTGGATCTTATTATAGTATACCCAAAGCCATATTCTACCTACTTAAGGGTAACTGTTTTACTACAACAACCTCACGCACTGACAATAAGCTCTTCCAGTTTACCATAACACATGAGCTCATGTCTTTCTAGTATAAGCATACAAGGAGTATTCATTCTTAGGAGGGGATTTGAATAGTACGAAGACGAGATTTGATTAAAGGTGGGGAGTACTGGAAGTCGACCGTCCTTTTGCATCTTGGGGTAAAAATTTGGAGCTCATACGTGCGGCGATTCTGGAGTACCTACCCGGAACCCTCAACCCTGAACACGAAACCACCCTTCTTCTGGAAGGCGGAACCTTAATAAGGCTTGCTTAGGGTGAACTACTGGGTTGCTGTTAAGGAACTTAAGTTAAGTTACCATAATGGGTATATAAAGGAAAGAATAGGCTTTCCCCAATAGAGTAACTTAATTTCAGTTCCTTAAACCCCTATATTCCCCCAGTTTCCATTTCATTTTCCATTTTCTTTTCCATTTGATTCTCCATTATAGGGGGATAATATAGTAACTTTCCCCAATAGAGTAACTTAATTTAAGTTCTTTAACGGCAACCCAGACTAGGGGGAACCTTTGGGGCGATTGTTTCATCTACTAAGATCCTGAACCTAAACCCAAACCCTAAACTCGAAGCCACGCGGTTTAGGGTTTAGGGTTTAGTGCCAAGAGTCAAATTTTCCAAGATCTGTTCTATAACCACCCAGCCTTCTCCGTTGAGTGGAGGGTCTGCCTTACCCCAGTCCTTGGGCATCTTTCTTGGGGTGAAGGTTTCAGGGCTATAGCATTTTCAGGGTTCGGGGCTTGGAGCTTTAGAGTTCGAGGCTTGTTTTCAGGATCTAAAGTTTAGGGCGTGTTTTTGTTTTGGGCTTAGGCTTTAGGATTTTGAGGTTTAGGACTCGGGCCTTGGGCATCCTTTGTTGACACTCGAAAAACGTCGATCGTGCCGACAAATTAGGGTTGCGGCTACATTTGGCCAAAGAAAAGGCAGGTGACAATGCTTGCAACCAGGTGTAAGATTACCGCCTCCTCTTGCTTGCACTTTTGTGTGGAAAACATATACACTTGCTTGGCTCAGCCATCTTTTAACATATCCTGAACCCCTCCCACCCCCCCATACTTCTTGCCCCTAATCCCTAAACCCCAAATCCCTCATTAAACGCCCCAAACCAAATCCCAATCCAGAAAAAATACCCTAGACTCTAGACTATATATGGCCTAAACCCAAATGCCTTGATACCCTAAACCCAACTCCTAAATACCTTACTGTTTGCCCTCATCCCTGAATAGCCTAAACCCTAACTCCGACATACCCTGAACCCTTATAACCCGAAACTTTAGATCATTCCCCCTTACAATGACTGTTCCCAACAAAGGGAAAATGGAGCTATAACAATTATCCCCTTCGTCAAGACCCCTATAAAGACAGTTACCGTAAGGGGGAATGACCCAACATAAGCCGAAACCCTAAATCCTAAACCCTAAATGCTAAACCCTAAATGCTAAACCCTAAACCCTAAACCCCAAATGCCCCAGCATCCTCTCTTGAAATAAAGCCCGCGCCGTAGCAGAGCCGTGCGCACACAGCTAACCCTCGCAGAAGCTCCTCACCTGGGTTTGCTGCTGGGGAACTTGAGGCAAGGTTTAGAGCTTAGGATTTAGGATTTGGGGTTCAGGGTTCAGGGTTTACGATTTAGGATTCAAGGATTAGGGTTCAGGCTGCTAAAGATGCAGGAAACAAGGCTCAGGGTTTAAGGTTTAGAGCTTATGTACGATTAAGCGTTGAGGGTTTTGGGCCTACTACAATGGAATCTCCAATCAAAATGCAAACTGACGTTATGTAGGGCTGATGTAACTGCTGAGTAAATTAAAGCTAAATGAAAAAGACATAGACATACAACAAAAAAAAGTGTACTTTGGTGACTGGTTTCCTTAGTAACCCCTCCCCCTAGCGTTGAAGCTCCATTATACTAAATAATCCCATGGCGCATTGGGAATATCTACTGGTAGGGGTGGGGGTTACTAGGGCGAGAGGATAAGTCAACAAAACCCCTGAGTGGGCAGTTACAGGAGACTTCTACCGAGGCCTCATATAGCCCATTGCCTCTAGGCGAGCCTTATGTGAGACTGACATGGGGCCACTGGCAACTAACCACCTGGAAGTATACTCGTGTAAGAAGCCAGGAACCTTAAACCCTGATGCCTAAACCCTAATCCTATAACCCTCACCCCTGAACCCTAAACCTAGATCCCTAAACCGTAAGCCCTCCCAGTCACGGGAACCGAGCGGGTTGTCCTCATCTAGCTCTTCTGTCCAGTCTGGCTCACATCTCGCCAGCCTTGCGATAGTCTCTGACTGGAGGTTCGGAGTAATTTTGACCGAGCTGATTTCGGGTTGAGGGTTTTGGGTAAGTGTCACCCAACTCTTTTGCGGCTTAGGTAACCCAATTATACTTGTACTTGTAGCCCATTTACGCACACCTTGAGTCCCCTAATTAGGTTGTAATTGCGCTATAAGTGCCAGTCATACATTGGTTATGATTACTCGAGCTGCCAAGTGTTCCTGTCATGTAGAGACACCCCCAATGTAGCCATTAAACCCATGCACCATCATTTGCTTACAGCTTCTTGAGCTACATTTATGCAATGAGTAACGGGGCAAACCACAGGACTGTGGGTCACTGAAACCGTTTCAGACACGTACTCCCCAACCAAATTCGTAGACATTCGATATGGAGCTCCCATCAAAACGGACTTTTCTGGGAGCCCCATTCTGAGCAGAGACCATCCCTAAACCCTAAACCCTAGACCATGGCCTCCCTTCCCTTGTCTTCACCCATCATCGCGTTAGAGTATTGCCGCCCAAGGCATATAACACCATGTGCCACAATCTCTCTGCGGCACAAAGCCGCAAACGAAACCGCAACAGCTAGACCAAAAACATCGAACACATCAAATACCACACCAGTTCGAAACCTGTAGGAATACCCAATCATGGTCGTGGTTGCAAATCCAGCCTGTAGGCGTGACATACAGGATTTGTGCATGTCTCGAACGTTCCCCGGCAGTAGCCTGAGTTGCTGTCACGGAACTCAAATTACGTCTAGGTAATGTTCAGGTGGCATGCTAGAAGGGCTTGGTTGAATTTGAGGGCTTCCCCAAATTACGGGTACCTTTCGAAGGGTTGTAGTACTTTGGGATCTACATTGGGGTTTCCTTTTTTGGGGAAACCTAAACCACAAACCTTAAACCCTAAACAGCGAAACCATTGGTTGTGTGGTCAGAGTTGGGCAGTGGCTTGGCAGCGATGGTTCGCGAGAGCAGGGCACAACCATCCACATGTTGCTTCGAGCCCCGGCTGAACCTTCCCAGAAAAGTTCAAGCCCTACACCCCATCTGGCCCTAGATGACCCCATGCCAAAAGATTCCGCGTGGCTCAGGAAAGACTTTACGGGGGATCTGACATAATTGCTCCCGATCGCAATCATGATCTTGACCCGCAATCCCCCAATGCATACCACCTGCTTCGCGTACCGCCTGAACCTTGGCATACCTAAGTTTAAGGGAACCCAAGCCTCTTCCTAGACCTTTCTTCCACCCTCCATTACGCCAGTAATTCCCACCATTAGGGACCATATACACATATTCGAAAGTATTCGAAAGTACTAGGAGGGTCCTTGCAAATCGCAACCCAGCGGCCTATGTACGTTTTTTCCTCGCAGCACTCCCAGCTTTCGCAACACCCCATCAACAGGGCACACGGGGGCCGGATGGACAGTCAGTGACCCTTGAACCTGACACACGACTACAAATACTGAGTGCTTTGACATGTACTATAGTATTCCCATTCGAGACCATCATTTTGGGGGCGCAGGCGTGGGCAGGCGGCCTGGCTTAAAGCATGATGGGCTTAGTGCCTACTGATGCAATACTGTTTGGGGCACACATGTGCTATGCCAATACGCCACGACCACTCAATCCATCCACGCATCCATCCACCCTTCCCTACATCCATCAATTCAACAAAAGCCTACTGCAAAATGTTCTGTAAAGCACGCAGGCTGAGTGGGACAAGCCCCTGGGACCAGGCACATCACTCCCAGACGCTTGAATTTTGCGACCAGGTACTTTCCCAAAATAGGCGACCCTAATTTTCAATATAAACCTGATTATACTATAGTCCCTATTGTTGGAACCCCTGAAACGGGACCCCTCCTAAACCCTAAGCACTAAACCTCAAAAAGAGACCCCTAAGTTTGGGAAATTCCCGCAACACAGCAGCAAGCTGCAGAAAAATCGCCTGTAGAACGTCAACTTTGGGATGGATGCATCTCCCCAAATTTTTCATGTGAGCTATGGTCTGAACTCCTAGTATCCCCCTTCACGATTCTAGGGTGTAAGGAATGAAGGTTTGGGTTTTAAGTCTAAACTCCGGTAGTATCCCATTAAAAACTTTCTCATCGCCCCCATAGAATCCGGTATGAACCCGGCTTTAAGGAGTTTTAGGTTATAGTTCATGCGATGACATTTTTTTACAGTTAAGGAAATGTTGTACTAGGATTGTGCAAAATACGTTTAGCCATCCAAACAACAGCATGCACCCTTTTGCGCTCCAGCAGTCGCATTCCAGTCTTGGAGCATGCAAGGTGCATACCTGTCTTGATTTAGTTGTTTGTTTCTGGTAGGGGCCGGTAGCCCGTACTCGACTGATGTGAAACGCGCCGGAATATGGCATGATCGTTGCAGATACATGTCCGAATTTACAACCAACCACCCCAAGCAGTAAAACGAGAGCAATGAACAACATAGAACAAACGGGGATGGAATTCGTTCTATATATGATTGTTTCGCTCTAACACCAGGCATAAAACTCACCTACTTGCCGTAAAGTGTTGCGCGTTCTTTCTGTCATGTCGTCATAGCTGCGAAGCCCTCAAAAGTGTTCCAGGCTGAAGTGTGCCTTCCTTCTGACTCGGCACGAAATAAGTCTGAAGCAGCCGCCTGGCATTATGCTCACATGTTTCTGAAAAACATGCTGACACATTTACCTTGCAAAAGCCTCTTTATCACACCGTTGTTGGTACACCACAGCACAAACCAAAAAAACAAAACTGAAGTGCTACAAAGCCGCTTTCCAGGAAGCAACGTCATATGTGGATTTGCAAAAGTGCGTGTGCCACTGATGGACAACGGTATGGGGACAGCTTTCCGCAACTCTGGAACGAGGAGGTAGACCCTCCAGGAGCTCCAGTCGTCTTGCACCATCTGCGCTTCATTGATGAGCGTCCAGAACCCTTGCCACCTGATTGCATCACGCCCTCCAATCTTCCCACGCGCGCCCAGTGTGCGAAGTGAATCGTTCACCCAGTTGTCGAAGAAACCCGCCCAACTGGCCCAATTTTGCTCAATTCCACCCTCGGACCCCAGCGAAACCATTCCTTTGGCTGGGTAGTCGTGAGCGCCATCGGGGGAATAGTGGCAGCGTATTGTCAAGTCGCCACCCACCAGGCATTCAATACTTGGTGTCCCGACATTTGTCACACTGCGCGCGTCCGCTGTCCAAGTCCTTGGTGCACCAGCCACGTGAACTTGCTTGGTCAATTGCCACTCATCAAAAATCCCAGCCTTTGAAAGCATGATAGCTATGTTTGCATAGCGGCGGATGAACACTGCGTTTCCGCTGGAACTCTCCGCTTCATATGCCAGAAATGTCACTCCACTGGAGCTGTCGATGTGTATGAACCCCATGGAGCCTGCCTCAGCGTAGGGTAAAGAGTCATTGACTACAGTCCAATGGCCAAGGTCCGAGGTGGAGGCCACAGCAACATAGAGTTGACTGTGCTGACCTTTGTTCGGCCCGACGCCCGGCGACACATGGAACACGCCAACAAGGTCACCCCAAGCGCCTTCCGAATACACAATTTGCAAACAATCCATGGAAACTGCGTGCGGGCCAATTTGTATTTGCAAAGCTGGTATGGTCATGTACGCATGCTCATTGTCAGCAATTGCAACCGCCAGCTCTTCCCAGTCCGAAGCCATGCTGAAAAAATTCGAAGTTGCGAAAAATGCAAGCTGCAAGAGGGCTTGTCGGCTTGTGGCAGTGACAGGGGCAGTGACTATCCTGCAAACAATGATGGACTTTATAAATCCGGATGTTTGTTATATATTCAAAAATATATGTTTTGACCAAGCTGCATGACTGTTTTGAGCAAAAGCTGCGAACGGAATGTGGGTCCTAGAGCTGCTACAAGCGTTGTGCTTTTTGATTCTACGCTTGCGGTACCATGCACCCGACTTGCTGCCGCACCGGCGGCTTCTGCATGGCGACATATTATGGCGACTACTGCTGCATGCCTTTCTGGGCAAAGCCTCCCCTAGATGCGTTTCGTCTTTTTTAAAATATCCTTCGCAAATCAACCCCGGCGCTGTTGAAACCGCAGGGGCAATGGAAACAACGTGTCTTTATGTGTCTTTTCAATTTCCATGCCCCCTTGCTTGATGTAAATTGAATTCATGTCCTTGGAAAAATGACGCGGACATCAATAAAAACGTGGCGAGAACAGAACCATTCATCCGGCCGCATCCCAGCATGATTCGCTGTAAGGTTTCTATGCCTGCATGAACCCGGCCGAACTCCTGGAGCTTACGGCCGCACTCGGGCCCACAAATACGCAACCGGACCCATCGTCAGCTGCAAAAAACTTCGCTGAGCAAACATCCCGTCCCAGGCATATGAATTGCCAGACAGTCAACAATACAATGGTGTGGCACCTGCCCCCTTGAAAGATCCTTGCCGGATCCTTGCTTTCCTAGCCTCACTTGTCATCACTTGCCCCCTGATTTTCGAACTGCTCCACTTACTTTTCAACGGAACCTCAAAACAAGCGTCCGGCGGTGAAAAGTGAAAATGGCCGAACATTTGTAGACGCACTGCCAAGCAGCAGCGCAAGGCCGTGCAGCTACAAATGCCATATTGTTTTTTTTCCTCTCGCTCGTCAGCTGGAATGCATCAGCAAGGACCTCTTCAATTTTTTGTTCGTCGCATTCTGCCCTGCAATCATTGTCCTATGAGCAGGGACGTCCATTAGACCTCTTGATTGAATTTCTGGAATCCTCTATTGGCAGGGGCCTCTTGTGTCCTTCTTTGGCAATAACTGCTTCTTTCGGGTCCTACGATCACGGGGGAATCTGTAAATACTGGTTGGGCAGCTGTTCTCGGTCTTAAACATGCCTCACGAGAACCAACGTAGGCAGCCCAGTCCGCCTCCACGACATGGCCTTGCAAGGTCGTGTTGCGTGCGGTGGTCGTCCGTTTGTTCCGTTCCACGGAGTGTCAAGGGCACGCAGTTTTTCCAGATGGGCGCTGTCAAAGGTTCGTCCAAAAAAAAATCTCCCAAGAACAACCCTTTCGCCACCCCTTTCGCGGGCGCTCGCAGCTTCAGTGAAGATTTGCAGAGACGTTGAGCGGGCTTTGCCATGTTTCGCAGCACCCTTTGCAACATCCATGTCCCCGCCAAGGGCTTGCAGGGTCTTGTTGCGCAAGATTGTGATGAGAGGTGCTCAGCTGGTCCCATTGCACAAATAACGGTATTTGGCACAGACGGGAGGCCGTTTTTTTTTCCTCCCCCACCCTCGCAGAGGGGTTGTTAGATCTTAAGGTAAATATTGTCCTCGCCCGACTGGAGGCTGACTTTGGTGACCAACCTCCATGTACGCCTGCAGTGCCCAACCACCAAATATCCCTGCAGTGCCCAACCACTAAATATCCCTGCAGTGCCCTTGCGCTGAATATCTTTACACTGCCCAACCGCAAAGTATCCCTGCAGTGCTCAACCACTAGGTATCC
>CAJNIZ010009193.1:0-13695 GCA_905231905.1 Symbiodinium pilosum
AATTCTCGTCGTGAGTCCTGCAGGGGAGCACTGACTTGTGCAGTTTGGTGAGAATTGGCTGCTAATTTTATATGTATATATATATACATGTATTTTCAAATGCATAAATACATATATAATCATATATACATAAAGCAATCAACGGTAGCTAGGCAGTAAAAAGTCATCCAAAGTCTGTCGCTACGGTTGAATTGTTCAGTGCTCCTGGGCAGGTGCTCGTTTGGGCACCGCGGACTTTGCTGCTGGTGCAGGGGCTTTGGACAGAGTGGGCGGAGTGGTTTGTGCCCGTGCCTGCAACAAGCTTCGTAGCTCTTCCTCCGAACAGTAGCACCCGTCATCTGAGGAGTCGTTCACGAGGCTCACAAAAGCATCCAGTCGAATCCCCTCTGATGACCCTCGATCGCGACGAAGCAAATCAAACTCCTGCTGCCACTCTTGGTCGCTGCCGCTGAAACCTGTTTGTTCTGCGAAGGGACGCATGTCCCTTGCCGTGAGATAGCCTTTGCCACCCGAGTCGAGCGCCCTAAACACTGCCTCGATCAGTTCTCGTCGCGAGTCCTGCAAGAGTGGAGTAAAGTGCAGAAAGAAGCTGCTGTGGTATGCACCTACCTGCCGCAGCTCTCGCAGCGCGAGCTGCAGGTGGCATACACCTCGGCACCAATGTGTCAAAGGCTCCAATGCTTTCAAGAGCTTGCCCTGCTCACTCCTGACCATTCCTGTGTGAGCAACTTTGTCTGCACTTGCTGTGAAACAAAACAGTTCCAATATGGCTGTGGATCAAAAACCTGGCTGGCTGTCGCGGCCGCCCAACAGATAGTTGGTTGCTAGACCGGCAATTCTGTTACAAGAATTTGTTGCGGAATGAGTGCCCAAGCCTGTCATAACCCCAGTATTAATTGATTCCCCAGGTAGGACCAGAAATTTCGAACCATGGAGAGCTAAGAATGGGAAGGAATATGCACAAAAAAGGGATTACTTCCCAACACCTTCGTTTGACACTAGAACTAACGCCAACCGACAGCTGCAGTACAGTACAGCCCATTTGCAGTGACCGGAATTCCTGCCTGCACCTCCCATTGCGCGCAGCTGCTCGGCATCATTCCTGAGTATATATATATATATAATTATATATATATATCCTGAGCATCTTGAAGGGCTTTGAATCTTTGGCTTTGGATCTTCATTGTAAAGCGCGGGCTCTGCATGTCATCATGATGGACTTCGCTTTTTGACCCATCTCTACTGTTCCAGCGAAGTTGACATGCTTGATTATATGACCGGCCCAGTGTTAGCTCTTGGGGGCCCTGAGCAATGCTGGCACAGCCTAACTTACTTCTTCCTGCTGATTGCAGCTACACACCACTTAGTCCGGACCCACTTCCACACAAGAACATCCTTTTCATTAAGCAGCTGCACAGCTCAGGTTGTGGAAAAATGTAACCGTGAGCTATTGTTGCCAGGGTGTGCCCACAGGCAGAGCTGTATGGTGCATTTGATTCAATAGCAGATGACCCGTCGCTGCATCTGCGCTGAAACTTCAGCAGTGGGACTGGGCAGTTACTTCAATGTCTTTTTTGAAGAGCTTGTTGTTGTTGGCTAGGGGCGTACTGATTAAAACTCGCTGAGCTCCAACAAAGTTTTGCCCGATCCTGAAAGCTTGAAGAGCCGAACTTCGGCATGCACCATCAAGAGCCGCTAGACAACGAAGGTTAAGCTGATGTGAGCGGAGCCAAAAGCCTAGAGGTAAGACGTTATCAATGAAGTTTGTTACTTTTAGCGTTTCCCATGAAGTAACATAAGCTACTACGTTATCGTTTTAGCGATTTGCTCTCCATGATCGGTGCGCGCCGGTAGACTGTGTCGGTTCTATGGTTTAGGTGTTTGTCCCAGCTCATGTGCAGTCTGAAAACAAAAACTATCCAACGTCTTGAGGATGTCAGTTTCGCTTATCCGTCACGCGTCCTTGGCATGAGAACAACAAGTCACAGCTGGTCCCTGTTTTAGATTGTTAAGGCTTCAGCAGGGTAACGTACCGATCTGGTTCCATCCCCATTTCATGTGGGCAAGCTGAGTGGCAACTCACGACCCATTTGCAGCAGCCTCTGCGTCGCCACGGGGAGGTTGAGCATCGCCCTGCCAAAGCTTTCTGAAGGAACACAAGCACAAGAAACTCTTGCGCACGAAGTCACGACAGCGAAGGCCCTGGCTCCAGACGGCTCTTCACATCCATCACCTCTTTACAACAACGATGAACTCCGGTAAAAACTGCGAACACCCCATGCAGCCGCGCCGTCTCCTCCGAACTCACTTCCAAGAGATGCTCGGAGCCTGCTGAAGGGCTGTACCCCGTGATTGCAGACTCCAACCCTTGCGAAGAGTGACTAGCCTTGGGACGTGCGGATCCGAAGCTTCACCGAAGACTGCATAGGAGATGACCGCATGTCAGGCCGCACGTGTCCGGCCATGGGCTTCGGCTGGCTTTCTGGCGGCGTATGATCCGGTGGAGGTGCCTTGGGCAAGCTGGTGAAGAAGTCTGCAGTGCGGGAGCTGGGGATGGGGAGGTCAGTCCTTGTGTTGTGCCAGCTGTGCGCGCTCGGCCTCAGAAACGTCAAATGCCAAAGCTCGCCCCGAGGCCTCACGTGTCGTCTTGAGCGTCGTCAGCCCGCGGCCCAGGTGAGGCCGTCGGACCCGGATCTCAGTCCAGTGAACACGAACTGCTGTTGCTTGCTGCAAAGCGCGAAAATGAGCTCCTGACGTTGGAAGGGTGCGAGGCCCAAAGTCAGCGGCGAAATTCGGGGCGCGTTGCTCCTGGCAGGTTGCCTTCACTTTAGTAGCGGCTTGGCATGACTTGGCTTCTTTGGACTCAGTGCCTGGGAGCGCCGCTGCCGTAGGACATCTGCCAGACTCGACGGCGCGGCAGTGCCAAGGGCCGGGGCCCCTCCTTTCTTTTCATCCAAATCAGGATTCCTAAGATACGAAAAGTGCCAGGCTCCGGGCCCGAAGCGACGACGTAGCTGATGTTCAAAGGCTTGTAAGTTCTTCGAGTTCCTGTCTGGAACGTCGTCTGATGCACAGGGCACTCACTCCTTCGCATGTTCTTCTTCTTCTACTGGCGATACCTTTTATCGAGGGGGCAGGCCAGGGCTACGCCCTGTCGCTGCGCTTCCCTCCTGTACACTGCGAAATTGGAGAAACTCCAGCGAAATGGTTCTTGGCAGTCATCCCCACCCTCCCTCTTCTCCCTTCCCTTCCGGTGTGTCTGGAAATTACCATGCCAGGAAAACTGTCAAATACCGAGCCAAGGAAGGTTAAGGAGTGATATGCCTATCACCTCAACCAGCATCCGACGACCTTGACCACCACTCCTCCCTGCATCTCACTGCCGTGAGTGTCTAGATCATGGCACTTCTCCTCAGATCCGACATTGATATGCATGGTGTTGTGCTCTCCGAATTTGTGGTAGGCGAGGAGTTCATCACTGACATCGGTACCCTACAAAGCCCCAAAACAATCTCCTCACCCAATCCAAGAAAAGAGGAAACCAAGTGTTCTCTCTCTCTCTCTCTCTCTTCTTCTTCCCCTGTCCAGGCCTTTCTTCGACCGGCCCTGAGTCGTCGGTGCATTCAGGAGGCCCTGTGCATCCTCCTCCTCTTGCAGCATCTGCCTAAATCAGATTTACAACAAATGAGGAGGAGGTTTTCAAGAACTGGGCCACCGGACGCCAAGAGCAGGTCAGCTGCCAGCGTGTCCTCCTCTTGCGGCGACCTGAAGCGAAGTTCAGCTGCTATTTTCTTTTGCAGGGGAGAATGTGGCAAAGCTCCCCACACTCGTGAGGGTCCAGCGGCTGCACGGGGAGCCTGGCAATTGCATTATATAGTCCCAACACATTACGAGTAACATCCATCAGCGCTGCATGTGTTTTTCAGCAAGGGTACCATTACCAAGCAGGGTATCAAGCTTTGATGAGTCTCAGCCATAGGGGCATTCCCAATTTTCTGGTGGCAAGCAGCAAGCTGCCCGAAACTGCAAATCAAAGAATACCAAGTACGTTTCTGGAGCCAAGAGCGCTCGGAAGTCAAGCGGCTTTCCCCTCCAGCCCATCTACTAGGTGGGCACAGACATCATATCACAGCAACAGTCAAGAGCCACACTCTCAAAGCTTCCGGCGAGATATGGCATCAGGAGCCATGACTATGTAGTTACCTTTTAAAGCCAAACAGGCCTTGGAAGATCCCGACTTCCCAACAGAACAAAAACAAAGCGCAGTCGGTGGCCTGCAGCTGCGTCCTGGGGCAAAGCAACGTGGAGCGAAACATGTGCGGCAGTCGCATGGGGCAGCCCTTTGGCAGGATTGTGCCTCTCAGCTTCAGTTCTGAGCTGGGCTGCAAGTGCTGTCCGTTCTGACTTTGACCTGGGCTTGGAGCGAAATGCGCTTGGACAACACTTTGAATTAAATCACCCAGGCTCCTGGCCACTTGGGGCAAAAGTCTTGGATCAGCTCCAAGAGTTCCGCCGTCTCGGACGCAGGCGCTACCTTAAGCAAGTAGTCCAATACCTGCCAAAGATTCAGCAACAGTCTGACCAAAGGAAAGCCCCGGATAGGGAGACTTGCGCACCCACCCCGGGCTGATCTCAACACATGCTCGGTAAGCGGTACCATGCCCTCCCTCTCCCGACTACAATTGGAAATTGTTGCATCATGCCATGTGTCTGGGCACGCTGGGCACATCGGGCACCTCATCATCAAAGGGCAAGCGTTTGCCCGTCAGGGAGCTTTCGAGACGTACTCGAGCAGCGCCAGCTGGATTGGCCATTCGCTGTTCTATGTGCCATGCACGCCTGTTGGCGCCTTGCAAGCTGGTCTGCTGATTTGTGCGAGTGCTGTCATGGCTCCTAGACGTGACTATGTTCGTGCTCTGGCCCATATCTTTTGCTGCCATTCTGCTTGGATTATGGGTTGAGTGGCTCAATATGTTTTGGGTCTGATTTGAATATGCCTGACACAAAATGCTGGATAGGCTGCTGCAACCAAAGTTGGGCAAGGCACAGCACCAAACCACAAAGTTACGTTTTCTTTTCGCGCCGCCTCGTGGTCATGGCCTCTGGGACGATCCGCCCCGCAGCTCCCGAAAATAAGCTAAGCAGCGGACATCACCACAACAATCCTCCCGAAGAGATACCGCATCTTGTGCCGCGTCCTGCATCGGACTCCGACATCTACATGCATGCTTGAGTAGGCGCACGTCGGGTCCTCAAAGGAACGTTTTGCAGCCTCTGCAGGCCATGCTCGGCTTTGTCGACAGCGTTGCCACGCGCGGAGCCTGCTACACCAAAGCAATACTCACACTGCATAGCTAGGATTTTACGTCTGTAGCGTCTTTCAGCAACAGTCAAGGGCAAGGGGCAAATCTTGCTGCCCGCCGGAGACTTGACAGGCCTGGTCAAAATACGAGCGTTCCGTTTGCGCACCACATCTCCCCTTCAATATGTCCGTGGGAAGCTTGCCTGCTGTGCTGCTTTCTTCGCTGTAACGGCGAATCGGCAGTACCTGTCTGCAAAGATGTTGCTGACCGCCGTCCAAGAAATGTTCTCATGGGGCAACACGTATATAAAGAGCCTTGAAGGTCTCATCTATAAAACGTTGACGAAACTAACCTACCACACTAGAAATCAAAAGCACAAATCCCTTCGAACCGATAAGCTATCATGAGACCAAACGTTGACTTGCAATTGAAGATTTTTTGCTGCAGCCGATGTGCGAGGACAATGCCACGGCGCGCTCCAAGCCGGTTCGCCGCTTCACGGCCTCGGCTGCCTCCTTGATTCTTCTGTCCTGCAGTACTGCAGTTTGGTAGTTTGGGTTGCTGAATTCTGAATCTGTATTGAACACAGAGCCCACTGCCACCCTCACCTCCCAAGCACGCCGACACCACCAGGCCAGGAGTTCTTCTCGTGCTTGCACGAAAGCAAACGAAGCCTGCAACAACTAGATACGAATTCCAGCGCTCTATGCTTTGGCCAGGGTGTTGCTGGCCTGCATATCCTGCGTTCCCTCATCTGCCAAGCTTTGGCATATTGCCTGCTCTGCGCATTGTGCGTCGTAGCGGCACAGACGGAAGGTCTGCTCCACCAGACGTTCATGCTGTGGGCTTGGAGCCGCATAGCTGAAACAGGCCTGGTGGTGCAACCACTCCACAACACCTTTCAGCTGAACGTCCGGGGGTACCAACATGTGCGAGCAACATTTTGCAACAGCTGGAATATGCGGGGAAAGAAACAAGCATGGTGGGCACCTGGGCTGGGACCGCCCACGGCCATGGCTTCGCTGTTTAGAAGCACAGCGCCGGATCCAGTCCTGCTTGCCATGGGCGTGGAGATGCGAGGAATTGCCTCCACGTGGGAAAGGCCATCGTCATCTCGCATGTGTGTCGAGGAGATTTAGTGGGGAACCACACCGGCGCATAACAATAACCTGTCCACCCTTTCACTTTAACTCGCTGCCAAGCAATGGATATGATGTGACTGGTGCTGCGTGGGGTTTGTGCTTAACAAAGCAGTCGGATTACTAGACTAGCATGCGCGCCTGTCTGTGACGTCTGCTCGCAGACCCACTGCGCTTGCTCGGCATGGTTGCCACACGTGAAAGCTGACCATATGTTGCAATCAGAGGACACCATTTGTGTTGCAGTATGTCTGGGCCTCATTTGCAGCGGGCCTATCGGCTCGAGCCAAGAAGCTCTTTACGAGCATGCCATTATTAGCACTACCATAGCGACAGTCGCACTGACTTTTGAGGCTCGAGGCGAAACGAGCCACCGGTTGGTCGGGCGGGGTGGTGCCGGGTTTGGGGTGTAGGCAGGTGGCAAAACACACGAGTTGTTTCTGGGGGCTGCCCCCCCACCCCCCCGCAGCCGCTTCAGAAAATCGTGTTGTTCTTCACCCTACGAGTATTTACGCATCAGAATCACGATTATAGTGTTCGACTTGTTCTTCATTTCATTTGATTGCTAAGCTAAACGAATTACACCTGATCCTTGCACTTTTGCTATGGATAACAGTACCACATATATATATATAGCAATGATGGAGGGGTTGTTTGTGTTTTGGCACTGCCACCAAACTGGGGTCACAGGATAACAGTGTCCTTCGCTGTAAATAGAAAAATGCGTTCCATGTCTTTAATGACATGGCCACTATAAAGTTCATCATTGTTGAGCAACCATAACATTAGCAACAAAACAACATCATTATTCAAACGTATTGTTGAATGTTCGAAATGCCTGGAGTGTTGAGATGAGCGATAATGGATATGACAATGATAGTGATGGGAATTTAGAAATCAAGCCTACACGCCGTTTTCTTGAAGTGTGCAAGTTGCTTATTCCAGTAACTGCCCTAGATGCGACCAATTACAAACAAACAGCAAATATTATTAGGGAATGTCACGCCTTATATAGTTTCTAACATCTGATTGCAGACGATGCTTCTTGGGATACATGTTGTAGACAAAACAAGTCTATGGGATGATTCCGTCTACCCCATTTACTAGAGTCTTCAGATATCTCAAATATCCAGATTACAAAGAAAGCCGCCAAATATTAGATAATTTTGCAGACTTGTCCATGCTTGAGATATCTTGAGATGCATATTGACATGACAAGCATGTACGAACACTTAGGTACATACGACTCGCACAAATAGCATCAAGAGGATGAAGGAACGCTTCTTAAACAAACAGCTGCGGCTGCTTCGAACATGATCAGGGATTACATAAACTCTTTATGGTGAGTAGTCGTGAAATGACAGTAAGACAAGCAAACACCAAGTTAGCTTACGAATATCGAGAGCAAACGACAAGATTGTTAGAATAAGTGGTCGTGGGTATTTTTCTTTGTGAGCCTACCAGTGACATTTTCTAGTTTAATTGGACAGCGACTGATTCTTGATGAACGTGAAAAGATTCATGTGGCAGCCATGTAGCATACAGACCAACCCTGCAACCGTGCCAAAGACCACACCTGGGGAGTGGTGCATGTGGCGGGCAAATACCTTTCCGGCCCCTTTGCTTTGTCCTCATTCCGGGGGAGGGGACGATTTTTCTGCAACCGGGCTGAGCATGTTGCCGGGCGATGCACTTGCACCATCAGAAGCTCAAAGATGAAACATGAAACATGAAGTCACTAACTGTTGAACCCTTTGCTCCACTTCAGCCACAGATTCTTCATGACTTTGGAATAGAGGGGCTCTGGTAAACGAGCCTAAGTATAAGGAATCAGCGTTTGGGGCAGTTTGTAAGATAGAATATCTGCATGAAGTTCTGGCCTGTATGCCCCAAACCAGATGTGCGTGATTCCTGTTTGAGTTGTCTGGCCCATGGTCAAACTCCCATACTCGTGCTGCAATTTCGCACCCTCTCGTTTGACACGCTCCAGAACATGTTTGGGGGACGATCAAGTATAGGCTTAAAGACCAACTGACCAAATCTACTATTATCTCGTTTTACAACACTTGAGTTGGGCCTTGAATCTCGTTTACCAACAAATTTGCATTCTAACACAAGAATGCTGATCTCGTTGTTTGGGGGTGACCATCTCGTTTTACAGGCTAAACGCAGGATTTCGCGGAAAACTGACCGACGTTAATCATGTGTCAAGAGACGGAAATTTAGTCCGTCGCTCATTTAAACCTCGGAAGCCCGCACACCATCCTCATCCGCAAGCCCTTTGTGGTAATTCTGAAGCTCCCACAAGCGCGAGTTGCATGCACAAGCACGTTCAAGTTGTGCTGGGCACACCAAGGTAGCGACGCTTTGGCACCGGCATCGCCATTACTAGTTTTAGTGCACGTGCACCATACATGAATCTTTCTGTCGCGGCCATATGCGACTACGGCTGTCACCATCATTATCAATGGTCTACTATGACTACAACTAGAACTTCGGTTGTGACAGCTTCTGTTTGCGCTATTTGCCTCTTGCGTATAATCTCGTGAAGTCTGGTGCCCCCTAACTTCTGTGTGTTTCCGTATGTCTGGACTCTTCTATGAACCATGGAAGACATCGGCGGGGCGCGGTCTGAAAAGCAAGTCCGGGCTGGCCGTCATGGTCCAGCGCATGCACGCCAATTTTCATCCACCAAGAGAATTGTAAACGACAACTACCGCAAGCCACAGGTGCTTGCTGGGTACAGTGACACCGCTCCTCTGCAACTGTAGCCGTGAGGCCGATGGGAGGCAGGAAGCGGCTGCCACCATTGGCCTGATACAGCTCAGGGTACATTTGACTCTAGTTCGTCGAATTGGCCCTTAGCCACAGAAGTTTAGGGTTTAGGGTATGTTTAGATGCTTCGATGTAGCGCACCAGTGGCGGCTTTTTGGGGCTGGGGAATGGTGCGCTGCGGACGGGCTTCGGCTTTCATACTGGGAGAGTCCATGAGGGGAAAGTGCGTCAACAAAGCACTCAAAGTAGCGCCACCACTCTCTTACTTTCTCCGGTGCCACAATCCGCCCTCCAAACTCAAGACAAAACTCATGCTCTTGACGCTCTTTGCTGGCTGTTGTGGTCGCCAAGCGCCTAACGAAGTAGTCTTCTGCGGTTTCTAGCTGTTGCCATCCCAGAGGGATATGCGGAAACCCTATACATCTTAGACAACTGTTATCTTCAGCGTCTGGCCACCCCCCTCAAGTCTTTTTTTATCGTGCGCTTTCGGTTATAACTTTATAAACATGGTCAGCTAAGCCATGAGGCTACGGCCAGCTTCAGGCAAAAACGCTGACGTCAGGGCCTTGCTTTCATGCATCAATAGCATTTGCCAATCTCCTTGCATGGGTTCTACGCAAGGGTTCGAATCATGGCTCACACCGATTCAAAAGCCACAGTCCTTGCCGATGTCCACTGCAGGTTCTGCCCTGGCAAGCGTCTCAGCAAACAACTTAACCTAGGTTTTTTTACAGGAACGTGGGAGATTACAAAGCGTGCCTGCGTGGCCAACTTCTGCTCCAACACCTGGGATCGCTGACAAAATCTTCCGACGTCTGGGCCATGCTTCAACGGCATCTACATTTGCACACACTACATCTTTTCAGCCTTTCACAGCATTGCCATCCCACAGGGCCAAACTTCTACTTGTATAGGAGCCCTTAGCCCATTGTCCCAGAACGCCTCCTATTTATGCTCGGCCTCAATTCCCTTAGCCCCGAATCTGAAACAATCTTCTATAAGCCCTCAATCTGAGATTGTCCATTATACGCCCCCAATTTGGAATAGGCCCCTAGAATCCTTAGAAGGCCCTAATTTTAGATGGTCCCTTATAAGCCCTTAATCTGAGATAATCCATTATAAGGCCCTAATTTGAGAAGTCCCTTATAAGCCCCCAATTTGGAATAGTCCCTTATAAGCCCTTAATTTGAGATAGTCCCTTACAAGGCCCTAAATAGTCCATTACAAAGCCCTAATTTGAGATGGGGTCTTATAAGGCCTTAATTTGAGATAATCCCTTATAAGCCCGTAACGTGAGATGGTCCCGTATAAGCCTTAATCTGAGACGGTCCCTGATAAGGCCCCTAATTTGGAATAGTCCGTCATCAGCCACTCCGCATCCAAGCTTCCACCTGCATGCAACTACGGCAACATGCGAACTAAACCTTGAAGCTGGCATTGGCACGCAGCTGCCGCCTTTTCGGCGCAATCGAAGCTGGCCGCCTGACAGCCACGCTCAGTAACGGACGGTGTACCGTTCGGACCTCCAAGCCTTCTGGGTCTCCTCACCCTGGCAGCAAGAAATGGCACACGCCGGCGGCAGTCAGAATCACGTTGGAGTGGCCCAAGTTCTCGAAGAAGGCTGGTAGGTGAAGGGAATTCAGGCCGGACATGCAGCGTTTTTCTGCTTCACGCCGTCCCACACCTGGTGATAGTATGGACCATCTGCCTCATCGTCCTGCGAAATAAAGGTGGAGTTCTTGTCGGAAGCATCGCCCTCCATCTTGCCAACGCTCATGGTGCCGGTGTGGATCAAGGACGCGTCGATGACTCGCGAAATCTTGGTGCGCACGAAGACGATGTAGCCACACTGGGTCCAAGAACTGGTCACAAATGTTTGTCCGGCACGGCGGTCGTGCAAGGCTTGCATGGGGAAGTTGCGGCGGGCGCAGGTCATGGCGACACCTCCCGCAACATGGCCATCCACCAAGAAGGTGCAGTTCTTGGACAGAGGTTCGAATTGAGACAGGATGCACTTGCCGCAGGCAGTCATCTCGTTGGGATCGTCCGCGGTGATGTGAGCCGAGAACGGCTTGCCGTCTCCCGGCTCCTTGATGCAGGCTCGCATGACCTCCGGATCTGGCCCTGAGGCGCGCCATTCTTGATGAAGTCGCCGCGTCGCCGCCTTGCCAAAATTCGCAGCAGGCCTCGCAGACAGGCTTGGGCTTGATGATGGGTGCTACTCAAGAGAAGCAGAAATCAAACGAGGCAAGACCAACATAGAACACAGCTGGCGAACCGTTTGGCAACTCCAGCTTCAACAAAGAGTAATTCGAAGGACAGGAAACCGATGATCGGGGCGAGACACACATGGAACCTGCTGACAGGACCGTCGCCCTTGGCACCTTGGCACTCGATGAAAAGAATGGGACATCTTCGGCAGATCATCCCGGAGCAGGCGCTAAACTATGTTTGGTTCACGCTCAAAACTTCCAGTGATGCCAAAGTAGTAGTCTACTGATGTCTATGTGCTGACTGGCTACAAAGCAGACCTGGCGCGCAGAGTGAAACGGAGCTGTGCTGTCCGAGCGCCATCACGTTCAGGTGAGGGAACGAATGCCAGGGGCATGTCACAGCAACATTACATCTACCCAGCCTCACGCAGGTTGTCAGCCGTAGAGTTCTAGAAGGCAACTTCACCCTCGAGTGCAAATACTACCATGACCTTCAAGGATGCGACACCTTTTGCGTTAACGGCGAAAGGAAACGTCTACAGATGTCGTTGGTGTCCATCTCTCACCACTGGTGAAGTCCGATGCCAATAAGAGATCCCAAGCTGAGAATGCAAGCAAATCAAGATCCCATTGGACGCCAAGTCCTTCAAACAACACGCGTGCTATCTCAGCAACTCCTTCACGTGCAAAGATCACCAGCAAAAGATCCAAATCAATGATAGGTGGAAACCGGAGGAAATTCTTGACCCCAGCAGGTCAACGGTCCGCATCGCAGAAACTTCACGTCGGGGCACCCCGCCGTAAGGCTAAAAAGATTGAAGAATCAATGGCTGCTTGTATTCATTCGGATGGATTTTTCAATTTCCGTGGGCACATTGAAGTCGAAAGATCTCAACCTGCACTGCCAGCCGCCTACCTGCCGCTAAAAATGTCTTGCCAAGCATTCGCCATCATTGAGGGGTGCTTTTGAACCTTGCACATAACCCCACGCAGCTGGGAGGTGCTGAGACCACTTGGTTCACTTAAAGTTCCATCTACACGCATACCCTCAACGATCAAAGGGGGTGCCTTTGAACCTTGCGTATAAGCCCCCAGCAGCTGGGAGGTGCAGTTGAAGCCAATCTGTTGACTTAAAGCCGCCACAACATGTACTGCAAGCATCTCACATGAAAGCGCAAGCACCTCCACAGAAAACTTTTGGCTTCATGAGCGGGGGCAGACACCTGAAACGGGAAGGTGTTTGTTGTGTTCAGCTAAAACGCAGTTGAAGAAGGATTGTCCAACAAAGGACAAGACAACGCATTTTGACCAAGAGGGCGACAACCGCAACGCCCTCTACGTCACATACAAACCCACAACTATCAGTCCAAAAAAAAATTCTCCCCGAAATTGGGGTGCGGCATGTATTGGATCCGGACGAATTTTTCTCTTCATCACCCAACACATGAACAGATTCAAACGCGAGATCGAAGAGGATGCACAAAGCTCGGCTTTTCATGAGCAGAGTTGAGGAATGAAGTCAGGGATATGAGAGCCCTGGCGACTGTTTCTGAAGCCTCCCCCCCGCTCTTTTGGACCCAAAATGTCACCCGCGCTGAGTCCCTCTACGAAAGCAATTAAGAAATGCGATGCAGATTATAGCTCATATGGTCAACAGGGTGGCCCCAGAAGCTGGCTACGCATGGCTTCTTTTCTCGTGCTACGTGTTACTGTGAGCAGCAATGAGATTCCGATGAGGCATATCCCTGAGCCGGGAACCATGAGATCACTCTTTCATCCCTACGGCCCCCCAGCCCTGGATGAGAAGCAGGGGAGTGTAGACGCAGATACAACGGTAGCTGCGAAGGCGATACATGGTTGCGGAGGAAGCAGACCCCCCAAAACCATGTGGATTTGATTGGGAACACCCTCGGGATCCCAATGAATATTTGGGGCCTCCGAGTCAGGCGGGGTGGAGGTTTTTCGAGCGATGGAATTGCCACAATTTGAAAAACACCAATGCTGCAGGCTTTTGAAGCCTCTAGGCGTTCGCCGATGAAGAGGAGAGCATTCGACCAAAGTGCACGGAGACACCGGGCAGCCAGCCAACGTCCAGGATCGAGAACATGTGCTTGGAGGGGCTCGATGGACTAAGGGTTCAAAGCAGATGGTCACAAACCAGAGAAGGTGAATGCATTCAACTTAAAGGGAACAGTACTGGTTTATGGGCTCCCGGGCTACTACGAGCAGAACTAGGAAGAGGTTTAATGTTGGACCTCCTTTAGC
>CAJNIZ010009195.1:1015-13692 GCA_905231905.1 Symbiodinium pilosum
ACATACATACATACATACATGAATACATAAATACATAAATACATAAATACATACATACATACATACATACGTACGTACGTACGTACACGCATATGCGATCCCCGACTTTGGAATGCCCCCCAAATTTGTACAGAGTTTAGGGTGTAGGGGATGGATAACAGGAATAACTACACAGGCTTCTAGTTCGGTCCCAGCCCTTGTGCTCCAGACGCCCCAAATTTGCCGTCTCGTAGAAGACCTAACGACTTGGTGGAGAAAAGCAAAAAGGTCACTTGTTTGGAGCCCCCAAAACCCGCTCCAAACTCCCCAAATTTGCCGTCTCATAGAACTGACCTGGCGACTTGGGGGAGAAAATAAAAAATGTCACTTGTTTGGTGCCCCCCAAAACCCGCTCCATCGACAACACTATTTTTTTTTTTCGACAAGGAGATGCTTCAGAAAATTTGGTGCTATCGAACCGCCCCTGTTTGTCCTTTATTTGAATGATCCAAGCGGTGCCACAGACATATCATAATATCGAGTGCAAAGGAAAAAAGCGCTTGAGAAAATCTGGTGCTATCGAACCGCCGTTTGTCTGTTTTCATACCAGGATAGGCCAGCGGTTCGACAACACCAAATTTTCGACAAGGAGATGCTTCAGAAGATTTGGTGGTATTGAGCCGCCCCTGTGTGTCCTTTATTTGAATGATCGAAGCGGTGCCATAGAGATATCATAATATCGAGTGCAAAGGAAAAAGCGCTTGAGAGAATCTGGTGCTATCGAATCGCGCCTGGTCTGTCTTCATACTAGGATAAGCCAGCGGTTCGACGACGCCAAAGTTTCGACGACAAGGAGATACTTCAGAAAATGAAAGGAGAATGAAGGGTCAAAAATCGACGTTTTCTGAGACTTCTAAATTTCACCAGGCCATGAATTCATCGCCAAACGGAAGAAGGAACCCATGAAAGCCGGAAAATGGTTCTGTTTTCAATTAACTCTATGAGAAAAATCGCGGTGTTCTGATCCCTTATAGAATCTTCCAAAAATTTCATCCCCAATTGGAAGGAACCCCAGGAAAGTTGGAAAATGGTTCTGTTCCAATTAGCCCTAGTACAGAAATCGCCTTTTTTTGAGCCCATAGAATCTCCGGGAAATTCATCCCCAAATGAACGGACCCCCAGGGAAGCAAAGAAATCGCCGTTTTCAGAGCCTCTAAAATTCACCAGGAATTTCATCTCCAAACGGAAGAAGCCACTTGCAAGCTGGAAAATGGCACCGTTTTCAATTAATTCTGGGAGAAATCATCGTTTTCTGAGCCCCTAGAATCTCCCGAGAAATTCATCCCCAAATGGAAGGAACTGCAGGAAAGTTGGAAACTAATACAGAAATCACGGCTTTCTGAGCCCCTTAATGGAAGGAACCCCAGGAAAGGAAAATGGCTCTGTTTTCAATGAACTCTCGTACAGAAATCGCCGTTTTCAGAGCCTTTAGAATGCACCAGGAAATTCATCTTGAAGGTAGTGCAGAAATCGCCGTTTTCTGAGCCCCTAGAATCGTCCTGGAAACGCATCCCCGAATGGAAGGAGCCCCAGGAAAGCCGGAAAATGGTTCCGTCTTCAACGAACTTTTGTACAGAAATCGCCGTTCTCTGCGTTTCTGGAATTCACCAGGAAATTCATCCCCGAATCAAAAATTACCTCCCCGTGCAGAGCATCCTCAAAATTCCATCGATTTCTTCGTTCAAAATCGCGCCGCCATGCGGAGCATCCTGAAAATTCTGAAGTAAATTGCGCTCCCGTGCGGAACATGTTCAAAATTCCGTCAATTTTTGGCTCAAAATCGCTGAACTTTTGTGATGCAAATTGCGCTCCCATGCGGAGCATCCTCGAAAATTTCATCGTGTTTTCATCAAAAATCGCGCTTTTTTTGAATAACGTTCCGGTGCGGAGCATCCTTAGAATTTCGTCGTTTTTCATCAAAAATTGAGCTCCCGTGCGGAGCATCCTCAAAATTTGGTCGATATAAGGCTAATCAAGGTTAATCATGAGGGTATATCTAGGGGGTCATAAGCCCTATATTCAAATTTCGCCCTATATATCTGATTGTCCCCAAAGACTTCATTGATGACAGCCAAAGCCCATATAAAGTCAAACCGCAAGCAGTGTCCCTTTCAGATTGTTTAGAGAATCATTTTCCTAATCAAATTGCAAGGGGTGTCTTGAAGATTTTTCAGAGAATCAAGTCCAAAAATCTCAAATCGCCAGGGGTGTCCCCCTAAGATTTTTCAGAGCATCATCTCCCCAAATCTCAGAAGAGTTTTCAGATAATCAAGTCACCAAATCTCAAATCGCAAGGGGCGTCCCCCTAAGATTTTTTCAGAGAATCAAGTCCCCAAATTTCAAATCGCAAGGAGTGTCTCCCTAAGATTTTTCAAATAACCAAATCCCCAAAACCCAAATCGCAAGGGGTGTCCCCTAAGATTTTTCAGATAATCAAGTCCCCAAATCTCAAATCTCAAGGCGTGCCCCCCCAAGATTTTTCAGCGAATCATTTACCCGGTTTTCGTCTCGTTTTCTTGTTCTTCTTTAATTTGGCGGGCGACGGCATCCTAATATCGTTTCATTCAGATTCAGGTTAAACTACACATGTGGGGTTCTCCGGTCCTTTAATTTTACACAATTTATTTCTGTTGTTTGTTTTTGTTTCTTTTTGATCCCTCACCCCTAATGTAAGCCTTCTCCCATCCCAATGAGAAGATGCGTGCACAATCCCGTCGTAGTTGTGAAATCTGGCAATACTTGGCCGTTCTTGATTTCTGAGGAGGCATTTGGGGATAAGATGTTTAGAGTAGCCCTGCAGACTTATGCTTGGAGCGAGGACGGGTTCCTGACTCGCCTGCGCAACTTTGTGGACCAGTTCCGGGCACCAGGCGCATCTGACTCCTTGTCGCAAATCAATGGCTTGTGAGACACAAGCCCGTTGGACTTTGCTGTCTTTGCAGCAAGGCCTGTCCCACGCCGTGCTGTCATTTTGAGTGAGCAAGCCACACTTAGAGGAGTTTCGCGTCATGATTCAGTGGCCATTGAGGTTGCAAACTCACAGCTTGAAGCAATTCCCAAGCCCTGAACCCTGATCTCTTCAGGCGTGACTGAGCTGCTGAAGCTCAAAAATATGTTGGGCCCAGACTCGCCGCTGCCCAACACGACGCTAGGTGGAACTCTACGGCGGAACATGGTCTTGCGACATCGTTCAGGGTGTAAGAAGGGGCCTGGATACTTGATGCTGACTGATCCCTGAGCATGCAACTTGAGGAAAGGAGCCACACTGCTGATGATGGCTAGCGAGCTTGGCTTAGAGGAGAAGCTCGAAATGCTCGAACAAGAAGCCTGCTAAGCGGGAGCACCACCAGCAAATCTGATAGTCCTCTCGTTGTAGCCTGCTCAGGATGGTTTTGAGAAAGTGTGCCCTGATGTGATTCAACAAGGATTGCTACACAAAAGGCTGATATGAAGAGCAGCATGTGGAATTTGCCTCTGCGAAAGTTTTGCCCCACAAGCATAGGACCAAGGTCTGCCGCGGAACCCGCGTCGCTACTGACAAAGATCAATCATTTCTGGGACGATCATGTGGGAAGTATGCCTTGCCAGGAATCGGTTGAAGGAAGTTATTGTCGTGCACAAGTCCCAGGTTTCTTTATGTCTCCAAGAATTTTATAACAACACCCCTTCAGCCTTCCAGAAGCGTAAGCCAGCCGTGAAGAGGACGTGGTTGAGGAACTCCTGAGCCTCAATGCTGATCCTCTGAAAACAACTTCCGTGCCTAGGCAACGCAAACACAGCTGGGATAAGAAGGCCCAAATACTTTGTCGCCAGTTTGGGTTCCTCTTGTCTTTCACCAGTTCAGTCTCAGGGTCGATTTCTTGTTGCACAAAGCCCCATCGTGCTGGATTGTGTAGTGTCGAAGCCTTACACTGCTCTGGGCATACGACGTGTGCTGCCCAACATTTGTCTTTGCGTTTCCTTGGTTTTCTGAGGCCGGCTTTGGTCCTGGCACTTCCGCGTTGCAGCTGGCACCTAGGCCTTGTTAGCTAGAGGATGGGGTGGCGATACCACGCAACATGTAGCTCCTTTTGCTTTACGCATCCGAGCTTCAGGTTGCTTCACATCGTGTAGAGATGTGCAAATCGTGAACCTCACCTTAAAGTCCTGTGTGCAGTCTTCTATATCTTGCAAAATCTCAGTCCGCTTGTGCCCACTGCACTCCGCTCCAGTACTGAAGCTATTGCAAAGTCTTTGCACGCCCCTGCCAAAGAAATCTGCAAATCTACGCCTGAGGCCTCCGGTCAGGGCCACACTGCAGTGCTGAGGAGCATTTGAAATGCATGTATGTATTGCTGGACTGGACAAGCAGCAACTAGCACCTCTGTCGACAGTTCTGCGGGCTAACCTCAAGCCTGGCCACAAATCAAGTAAGTTGGGGCTGAGAGTTTGAAGCAGTTTGCACTAATGCAGCAGGAGATTGCTGGCAGCGGAGCAAGGTCCTCTTGACTCCCATGGTGCGGTGCTTTGCGCTGACGCGCTAGGAGCGAGAAGCCATCCACAAGTCCTTTATTCAGGGGTGAAGTTTCCACAATCTAACATGGACTTCTAGCTGTCAATCAATCAGAACCCAACCTAAGCTCAAGGACCGCCAACAAGGCTTCTGCTGTGGGCCCTGGGTTTAGACTTCATATTCTAGGAGGCTGCAGCACCAACACTGCTGTTCCTTTCCCAATACATACTACGACAAGGGCTACTGCTGCTGCTGCTGCTGCTGCTGCTGCTGCTGCTGCTATGGGCGCTTCTGCGCCATCGCATGGATCACTAAAGCCCACCCACCGGCTGCTGCTCCTGACGTGGGCATGGCCATAATGTCAATCGAGTTTTGTGTCATCATGTATGTGTGCCATCATCATTGTTGTTTTCCGTTGTTTTCTGAGAAGGAGCAGCAATCGAGCGGCACCAGATTCCTTGCGCCGCTGGCCTTTAAGTACAAGCAGTAGCATAACGGCAGCAGTAGTTAGCAGACTTGCTGCTGGCAATGATGAATATGATCATGGCAGCAGTGACTTAGGTTTTAGGATAGCCGCAGTTCACGCGGCATTTACGTCACATCATCGTGATCATTGTTGCAATCAGGATGTCACGCGGTTTCCACGATGACGCTAAAGATAATGTTGACGCTACTCCACCCATGCCTGGCAGCCGAGGTCTGTTTTGTGCAACAATGGCTTTTAAGTTCTGTTGGTGTTCTTGCGAATATACTAGGAGTTCTTCAGTCATGGTTGGCTTCATTTTGCGTGATGCAGGAGGTCCGCAGCAGTCCTTTGAGCCAGGCAGCAAGCGTTGGATTCCACCAAAGTGGCAGAAAGGGCCTTATCTAGCTGTGATTTTCAACAATTGGCCCGCAGGTTGAGGAACTGCTGCGGATTCCTGAGGTGGCCGACATGCGAAACTGTTGCTTGGCTGCTTTGGCCCTCAGCATGTCTCCACGATTTGCATGAATCGCTTCTCGAAGCAGGCGGTTAGCAAGCACTGCGGATTTACATCTTGACCCGCTCAGCATCAAGCCCAAAACTGCCCGAAACGTTCCAATTCTGCACCTGTCTTGGCGTGGTTGACTTAGTGACTGAGGCATGGATCTCACTGGACTTCTCACCGCGGTTCAAGCTGGGAATACAGAAGCTTGGCAAGCAGTATGTACGAGCAAAGTGCTGGTACATGTAGACATCTCAATTCACTGTTTTCCACAGTCTTTGGTCCCTCCAAAGCGGTAGAATTTGCTATGCGCCCTGTCAACAGTATTTCAACTACTCTGGACGTCTGCAAGGGAATGGTAATCCCTTTCAGCGGCTTCACGATGGCAAACATTAATCACCGAGGAGATCATCTCGATGCTCATTGAGAACAAGGCGAACGTTGAAGCTCGTACTGCGCATTCGGGACTGCTTATCTCCAAGGCGCGCGCAATTGAGCTGGGTGTATGCCACCTCAAATCACCTCAGCTTGCTATCCTGGGACTTGATTGATGTCAGTGCATTTGGATGCGCAGATTTAATGTTACGCAAACACAAATGGGTTACCCGTCGGCCCGTAGGGAAGTCGGCGCATTGTCTTGTTCGAGGCATCTACTTGGGAGAAGGGTTTTGAGAAAGTCGACGCAGTTGGTGTCCATGCAGGGTTGTTTGGCGTTTGATTTTGAGGATGGAGGGTCAACCTTGGTCATAAGCTTTAGTCTCAGTAGCGTTTGCCTGGAGATGTCGCAGCATGAGCGTGCTGAATGAGAGGTGCCTGAGAATTGGGATTCTTTCTGCATGGTGTTAGAAGCTATGTTTCACGTGTGTCCGCATGCAGCTGCAAAGCTGGCCATCTCGAGAGGTACATTTTCGTTCTTTGCAATCCTCTCTATTTCTGCGGACTTCGACTAATACTGGTAATCATCTCCCACTCTTTCTCTCTCTCTATTATATACTCTCCTCTGTATTCTTCCTTCTCTCTTTCTCCGTCTATGTCTGTATCTCTCTCTCTCCATCTCTTCTGCATGCCAGCGTCATGCAAGATGACCACACTTTCAAGTTGAGCCTGCCGTCAACCCTCCGTTGGGATTTACATTCTGATCCCAGTTCTGATGATTTCATTACTGGCTCGTGCTATTCCGTGCCCGTGCCGCCATGATATTTGGTGTTAGTCGTGCTGGCAGTCGAGGGTTTTCCCGTCGAGGTGCATGGTGGCCCACAGGATGTCTTGATTTTTAGACCACGCCAAACCATCATTTCAAGAATCAAATATATGGGCCTATGGAGTTTGGCATCTTCAAGGTTGAAAAATGGCATCATCAATGCGCTGCGTTCTGGAGAAGAAATGCGCAGCCGGAAGTTGTTGAAGACAGCTTTATTCCTGGCGTCATAAACGTGCCTGCAGGGCCTGCAGGGGGTTGAATTATTTTGCATTGGCGTTTTCAGCTCCTGCGGCATCTGCCAGGCTTCAGGTTGTAGGACTTTGTGTGTACAAGTGTGTACAGGCTCAGGATGGCAGAGGACCTGGGTCCTATTGGGTATGCACTCTTAGCGTGTAGGTGAAGGCATGCCAGCAGGAGAAAACGGACTCCTCCCAGGTGTATTACTGCAAAGCCGCACTGAGTGCGATGTAGACGCGGGTGCCTTTTTCTCTTAGTTATTGTATGTCCCCGTGTGCATGAAACAAGAGCAGCGGCCCTTCCCGGGTTTGCCAAACCTCCGTCACCCTGCAAGGCTGGCAGCGAGAAGGTCAATGGCCCTTACCAGCAGGTTGGGCCCGGTGGGGAAGGGATTGAACTAGGGTTTAGTGCCACTTTAGGGGGCTGTTGTTCAAGGTAGAGACTTTGCCAGTGTGACGATTGATTTGTTGCATACCGCCAGGACTTACAGAGCTTTGGGTGCTGCCCGGAAAGGTTTGCAGCTTTGGCTGTCAAACAAAAAAGCATCATTTTTTTGCCAGACTGCAGGTGGGTGAGTTTGGTGGTCGGCCGCTCTATGAGAATCTCTTTGGCGCCGTGGTGTGCTCCGTCTATTTCAGGGGTGAGCAGTGTTTTGAAAGGACAACACGTCCGATATGCAAAGCATCTAAATCCTTTTCCATTCAGACATCATGACCAATGATCCCTAGCCACATTCAGCAAGGGCTCCGAGAGAGTGCAGCACAACTCGGTATGAACGGGGACTTGCAATCAGCGATGGCATGGGCTTGTGCCCGACGACTTCGTCAACAACTCCCGTTCCCAGGCGCCGAAGGTTTCCTTAACCCGCCCTAGATCATTCACTGCTGTTGTGTAAATTGAAGAACAGTTTATGCTGTCTGGCTGTATGTGTTGTGAGCAGCTTCCGAGCCACACATCTCTCGCCACCTGTCGGTGGCTCAAGCATGCGAGAGTTGGTTGAAGGCACGGACAAAGGATCATTCCTTGTGCATTGGCAGACATGCAACATGTTGCACCTGACTGTGAGTTCAGTATTCATGTCATGCAGGAGACACTCCTATCTAGTGTCAGGATCGGGTTTATCCTGATAGCAGGGACGGCACGGCTGCTATCAACATGGCAGCGGAGCTTGTGCTCTAGCTTCATTGCTTGTGGGATCCAGGGCGCAGCGTGCCGTGTTCACACCGTCAACAACGACGACAAGATCATGGACTCGAAGGACGATGACAGAAAAGTTCCTAGTTTCGATGGGCGTTTAGATGGATATAGAGATTACAGGCGCAGGGCACTCCTGTACTTCCATGGCCTCGAGGATACGAAGCAAAGTCTAGCAGCTCCCAGACTGATCGCAGCTCTCACAGGGTCCGCATTCGAGTGCTTTAGAGAACGAGATCCAGGAGACTTTCGCAACACTGGGGGAGTGAAGACCATGCTAGATATTCTCGATGCCAGGTTCCAGTACACTCCTGAGCAGGAGCTTTCTGAGTGGATGGAGAATCTTTTGTACAAGCTGAGGCGCCAGCAAGGTGAAGAAACTACTGCGTTCACCACTCGTTTTGAAACCACGTTGTCCAAGACTGAGGACTTGATTACTGAAGAACTTCGGCTGGAAAGGCGGAGGCGTCAGGATCAAGCCCGTGCAGAGTACCGCAGACAAAGCTTGGACTACATGGTGGCCAGGCAACAGCACCAAGTGGCGGCAGCCGTTCTACCAGAAGGGCAAACTCCTCCCCCTGGACCTGAGCCTCCTGTACCTCCTAGTGATCCTCCACAAGTAGCTCCCTTTCGTCTGCCTGAGGTTTTGAAAGGATTTCTGTACCTACGGCATGTGGGGATTTCCTTGCAAACGAGGGCTAGCTTGTTGAGATCTGCTGGTGGCTCGCTTCGTTATGACAAGGTCGCCGAGCTTCTTCGCAGGACAGAGTTGGATTCCCTGGTGGCTGCCAGGGGAACTAAGCCATCAGGGCATGGCTACTTCGCCGACGTCGAGGAGGAAGACTATGGCGACGAGTACGATGACGAGCCAGAAGAGGACTATGACGAGTACTACGACGGGTATGGTGGCTACGCCGAGGACGAAGAGGAGGAAGACTTCGACGACGACGACGCCGTCAACGAAGAGGGCGAGGAAGAGTACAATTCCGCCATGATCGGCTATCTGGAAGCGCGGAAGAAGCTGCTTTCTTTGCGCAAGGCCCGTGGTTTCCGTGATCCTCCAGAAGCAGCGTCTGGAAAAGGTTCGACCAAGGGCGGCAAGGGGAAGGATTCTCGACCGAAGGTTCCATCCCAGGCCAATCGTGTAAGCAGAGGCGACTTCCAGTGGCGGCCTGGAACTTCATCCACTTCATCGAGAGCTACAAGTCAACCTCGTGGAAAGTCAGGACCAAGTCGAAGGTCCAAGGGGCAGGGCCGAAAGCCCAAGGGCGGAGGTCGTCGAAGCAGCTCAGGTGCTCGGAGAGGGGATCCAAACGGGTCTCAATACCTTGGCTGGGCCACATCTGCTCCATCGACCTCAGGCACCTTGCCGAGTCAGCCTGCTTTCAGCCCAGAGTTCAGCTTCATGGCCGGTGTTTATCCGCGAGCCTCAGTTCCGGTTTCAGAAGTTGAGGTTGAGCGTTGTCTATTATTGGATAGGCACTTAGGCCTTGAAGAGATTGATTCGTCTGAAGTTGAGCAAGCTTGCCTAGCAGTTCCCCCAGGTCATGCTGTTGTTGATACGGGTTGCACGTCCACCTTAGTAGGCTCGGAAAGTGAGAGAAGGTGGAATGAAGAGTTGCAGCGTCAAACAGGGGGGAGTCTGCAGGCAGAGCGTGGTCCTTCAGATGTGAAATTTGAGGGCATAAATGGGGAGGCCAAGGCCACACATCAGGTGAAATACCCAGTGCGTCTTGGTGGCCGGGATGGTTTTATCAAAGCCTCCGTCATCCCAGGCAGGGCGCCATTTCTTTTGTCAATCCAAGCTCTACGCCAGATGCGGGCTAAGCTTGATTGTGAGAAAGACGTACTTGAAGTCCCGGGGATTGGCTCCATTCAGCTCTCTGTCAACTCCGTAGGGCATTATCTACTTCCCTTGTTCGATTTCCACAGTCAACCTAGTCCGCCTCCAGGGCTAGAGCAGAGTCTTGCTGCAGCCGAGGACAGCCTCGGAGGGCCGGAGGATGAAGAGTCATTAAGAGTGACCACCAGGCAGGACGGGGTGGTAGAAGTTGAGAATTCTGTTCATCCTCCGGCCCCTTGCGCGACATCCACATATAGACCTCGAATGGCAGAAGTATCCAAGCGGACAGACAAGCTTGCTAAGAGTGTTTTGCTCAGGCTTGCTAAGGAAACAAGGGGCCCTTGGGTACAACTGCCACAAGAACTTGCAGCATTATACCTCATTCTAGGCAGGCATGGATTTTTCAGTCCTGATGTGCCCTGGCAGATTCGGGCGGCTCAGATCGGCTATCGCTCCAAGGTGGTTCGGAAGCCGCCAGCAGCCATTATGAATGAAGCTTCAGTTTTGGTGATAGCTCTTGGCGATAGGACCTTTAGGATCCTTAAAGATTGGTCAGCTTGCACTGAGTGTACTGGAGAGCGTTTGCAAACAGAAGCTTCTGATGCCCGACTTTTCCTTTTTGTGTTTGCTACTATGCCACAGGAGAAGCTGTCAGTCACGTCTCAGGAGCCATCAGTTGTTGAGCAAAGTTGCGTAGGACATGTCTCCGAGCGCGCCAGCCAAGCACTTATGGTAAGTCATGTTAGTGGGGCTGTTCCAGAAAGTGCAGCGCAAGCGCAACCTTTGCTCGAGATTTTCGACATTAGCGATTCTGAGTACTTCAGCTGTGCCGAAGACAGTGATCATGAGTGCCTCGGAGTGCCAGTGCATTATCTCGGAGGGGGTGAACCCGCCGGACTATGCCCACGCCGGGGAGCACTTGATCGAAATGTTTGCCAATGGCTACGGTCAGACCTGGCATTGCGCGATTTGTCGCCCCAAGTGCAGGACCTGCCGCGGCCGAGTTGCCAAATGGGTGCGAAGCACAGACCAGCTGACGTACAGCGTCCGGCGAGACTGCGAGTGCACTTTGGTTCCAGGGCCATCGGGTTCCGACAGGACCTCTATGTTGGCCCACGGCGATCTCATCCGCATGGCCGACGCCATCACCGTGTTGCCCAAGTCCAAGGGTGCAGCCTACCCGTTCGATGTTCGCAAGGTCACTTTGAACAAGATGGGTGTGCATCCAAAGACACTTCCACCCTCGGTAATGGCAGCTCCAGAGTGGAGTACTACCAGATCTGGGGTCAATGCGGAGACAGCGAAGCCGAGGATCAAAGCAGTTGTGACGTCAGATCAGCTGCAGGCCACACGGGGCAATCCCAGCTCCGGACCAGCGGCGATGGGCTACACGCAGCAGGAGAAGCCGGTGATCAGTTCTGGGCCAGCAGTGATCCATCAGCCGCCAGGGAAGCCACAGCCCAACACTCCGGACCTCAGCTCCATCATGAATGCCGTGAAGAAGATGATCAAGGAGGAGTACGGAGTGGAGCCAAATGCCACGACTGCCGATGTTCCTATGGAGCGTTCCCTGATCGAGCAGGCTGTGGAGTTAGAGGGACAAGCAGCCGAGTTGTTGGCAAAGGCGGCATGGTTGAGGCGTCAGGCGGGACAGACCGCAGGACCGACCTCTTCATCAATGGCGGCTTCGAACACCGAGAGCGGGAGAGCCGCCACTCGATTCCCCGGCGATCCCGACATGTCGGAGTCTTGGGAGCAGGCCTTGCTGCTCTGATTGCCGCGTGCCATTCTGAGATCTATGTGCCTCCACAACATGTTGCCACAGATCCTCCTGAAGATGGGCTAGGTTTGACTTCATGGCCTAGGTTGTCCCCCGAAGTGAGTGTTGAGGTTCCATGTGATCTGGGAATGCAATTGCCGGTTGCGTGGCATGCTGTGGGTGCACGAGACATGTCCAAACGTGCGACCCGAGCACAGCTGAGAGACTGGTTAGGCCCTCAGTCCTGGAAGATCGATAGGGGTTCCACTGTAGGACTCATAGAGGTTTATACAGGGCGGGGTCGACTGAGTGACTCACATGAAGAGCTGTGTGAAGGGTCTGAGGCAATCCGACTTGGCCATATGTATGGACAAGAACTGCGGTCCCCGGAGGGCCAATGGTTCACGCTGTCTCTCATCGAACTCTGCAAACCCCAGGATGTTTATGTTTCTTTCCCATGCAAAGGCTGGTGTAGGTGGTCAAGTTTTAATGAGCGTAAAGAGCCAGGCACTCGCTTGAAGATATTGCAAGAGAGAGTTGAGAGCAGGAAGGACCTCAATCTCCTTTTTGCAATCCTCGAAAAACAGTCCGGTGGCAATCGTCAGACCCATGCTGAAAATCCACAATCTTCATTAGCCTGGTTGGATCGTAGGTTTAGAAGGTTGAAGGTTGCACATGGGTTTGTGTCTTTTGATCAATGCCGCTTGGGCTTACGTCACCCACGTAGTGGCCGGCCAATACGAAAGTCAACCACTCTGTTCACTACTCAGCGTAGTCTGGCTGAGCACATGTCCCATTTTAAGTGTAGCTGTAGCGCTAAACATGATAGGGCAGAGGGTAACTTTCAAGGGCGATCGGTCACTTCATGGTGTGAGGACTATTCCTCAGGTTTGGCTGAGGCACTCATTCGAGCAATGAGGCCTGGGCTTGTGCCTGAGCAAGCTTGC
>CAJNIZ010009197.1:0-13691 GCA_905231905.1 Symbiodinium pilosum
ATACTAACAATAAAGTTTGAAAGTTGATGGTTAATAATTAGTATTTAGGATTTGGGTTTTACAAGGGACTCTCATAGGGGTTATTAAGGGGGATACTCGGAGTTTTCACTATAGCTCATATAAGACAAACAGGGTTATGCGGGGATGTAGAGGATTCAGGGTTCAGGGTGTCCACAAGGGGCCACTTTTTGAGATTTCTAACAATCATACTACCCCTAAACCCTAAACCCTAAACAAGCCCTAAACCTTGAATGCGAAAGTCGCTGTCCGAAACCCTCACCCTCCCCAAGTCCGACATGCTGAGTAGACCTCAAAGCCCTGAACCCAAAACCCCATATTTGCTATAGTCTAAACTCCTAGTATCCCCGTAGTAAGCCCTATACCGTAGTAGTTCCCTATATAGTTCCTTATATAACCCCCTTCAAGGGGTCTATAGCTCATATCCCTATGGTTCCAGTTGTTTTCGGAGGTTGGCGGGAAACCTTCGCTCGTACGGACTTCAACTGAAGAGATCCTTGCTGGCTCATGTAGTTGCGTAAACAGTCAGAAAAGGGTTTTGGGGTATCTTATACCATATGTATCTGAGTCAATCTGAGGCTTAGAGCGGATGACATTGATAAGTATTCAGGCACCTGCACCAGCGTTTCAATGTAAAGCTGAAAGACGTCATAGTCTTCGGAGATTTGTGTTTTGGCCCCAACGCCCTCAATCCTACACCCCAAGCCCTCAGCCCTAAACCCTAAACCCTTAATCCTAAACCATTGTTAGGGCTCAGGGTCTTGTCTGTCTTTGGCACATTTTTGGTGCCGGTTTTCTTGTTTGGCACGGCACCGTAGCCATGAGTATAGTCACAAGTTAGCAAGTGAGGACCGTAGTTCAGGGTTTAGGGTTTATGGTAGTAAGAGAGTGCATGTCTGTACTGCTGGCACATGTATTCCTGTTGCCCCAGCAGCCTGCATAACTTGCAGTACCTACACCCACCAAGTGCATACTGCAGAAGCCAGAATGCTTGCCAATAATGCTCCCTTACGGTCCTTACATAAGTACAATGCAGCATTTTCCAATACCCCCCTCCAATTATGTAGGCAGCTACACTATCTTGACTGCATTTTTTTTGCAATACGGTGAGGCTTGAGCTCTGACTCTTAGCAGCAGTCCTCTACGTACGCCCTCTGAAGCTGGGGCTGGCAATCTTAACTTGTAATGCCATGACTGCTGACGACCACTAGCGTCATTGTGGTGATTAATGATGTTTGGAGTTGATATACCTCAAACTTAGGGAGGGGTACCGTTCATGGAGTTTCTGCTTCGGTAGTAAAAGGTAGTTTCCAAATATGAGGGCCTGCTAGACACGCAGAAAAACTTCAAACTCCCTACCAAAAGGACCCAGAAAAGGCATTCCTACTTCTTTTGAATCCCGGATGCTGCGCACTACAAGAGACGCCCATACCACAGTTCTTACAGAGGATTCTTGCTCCACTTGCAGTCACTAAACTATACTTTCTGGAAGTTGGGTGGCTTAGATCCCAAACCCTGAACCCAGGAATGCGAAATCTGAACGGTAGCGCCTGCCAAAGATGTCACCAGCTGGCAGGACCGCCTTTCAGAGGCGTCGTCCTCACCTGTGTCATACACACACAAGGCCGATCCCTCGGGGTTTCTGATGAGGGTTGATTCCCAGTTAGTGGGTTTAGAGACCGTGGGTTTCTTAGGGGTACTTGGAAACATTTCATTTTTTCTTATTCTAATCCTATAAGGAACAGCAAAATTAAGAATTCTTACTAGGGTTGCAAGTTCACCATGGGTTAAGGGTTTGGGGAAACCTGGGTGACCGGACTTTTTGGAACCAGGATGGCAAGGTGAGCCTAAAGCTCGTCCACCTACATGAGCTATAGTCTAAACTCCTCAAAGGGGGTTATATGGGGGATTATAGAGGGTTTAGGGTATATAAGGGACTATATAGTATAGGGTTTAGGTTTAGGGTTTAGGGTAAAACTCCTTCAAGGGAGGTATATAGGGGCATATATAGGGAACTACTGTAAGGGTTCTTAAGGGGGATGCTAGGAGTTTCGACTATAGCTCACATGCAAAGAATCCAGGTCGCAAGACAATCCATGGGCATACTCCGGCCGGTACAAGTGCCATGAATCCTGTATCCTGTTAAAGGGGGGTATATGTGTATGCAGGGATAAATAGGGACATGTAAGGAGTAGGGTCGGAGGTTAATGGGGTTTAGTATATAAGTACTTATCACTGGGGTTACAGCCCTGTATGAATATTGGGGCAACCACTATCAAGCTATTCAGGGTTTTAAAAGTAGGGTACAAAGAAAGGCCCTGCTAAAAACGATAATCGTCTTCATACGGCCCTTTTGAGTATATTCCATGTTCGTTTGGGTGCGGGTACGGTTGTTAACTGGAGAATCACCATTCCTCTTGCTCTTTTTCTGTTGCTCCACCTAGGGGCTGTCCTAGGACTCGACTCCTGCTAGTAATTTCCAATTTACAGCGAGCAGCGGGGCTGGACATGTGCTTTGGTCGCTAGCCCAACGAAGGGGGCCGATTTTCTTGCTGAAACGGTGAGGGACGCCTAACTGTGTACCTGCCAGCAAGTGATGCAATGATCATCTCCTTTACGCTGGGCATATCTCCCTGTTGCTTGCAACTTTTGCCTGAAGAGTCTGTGGTGATGGTTGCTGACATGTAAGTTCTCATGACTGTGTGTTTGCAGTGATGAACAAAAACTACATAGTTTGCGGCGATGAGGTGCAATAGTGGACAGTGGACATATGAGTTCCTGTGATTGCGGGCGTTGCAAATATGCGCGCAGACTACATGTTCTTCATTTGCTATTTGAGGGTTTCCCAAAATTAGGGGTACCATTTTGGGGGTCCCAATAATAAAGGACTGTAGTATATAGGGGTCTATATTGAGTTCCCCTATTTTGGGAAACTACCATTTGAAATTGGATCAGGAGAGAGCGACGGCTAAGGCTGCGGCATAATCGACCCTTCTTCATCATGTCGATGTGGTCGTGGTTATGGTTGTGGTCCTGATTGTTGCCGTCCTCTTTGTTTGTTGTGGTTGTGGTTGTGCTTATGCTTGTGCTTGTTGTGACTGTGGTGGCTGTGGTGGTGATTGTGGTGGTAGTTGTTGGTTGGCTTCAGGTTTTGTATTTATCACGGTTTAAATAACTAGGGATCAGTGTGTTCCTTCAATGTTCTGTGGTCCCTCTGCTCTTTCCTGCCATGTGCAATCTTGTTCTCAGACTTTCCTTGTGGTGGTACATAAGCTTTAAGCTTTTTAGCTGATGCAGCATTACCTGCGTCAGGACGGGTCTCTCTTGAGAGGAGCAGGACATCAGCCAGACTCTCGGGTGACTGGGGATAGCGACGCAGGTTTTGGGCTTGAGGGCTGAAGGTTTAGGCTCCGGGGTTGAGAGGCGAATGGTTTAGGGTTTAAGGTTTTAGGGTTTAGGGTTTAGGATTTCATGAGCTGCAGATGGTAAATTTAAACTGCGTGATGGGCCCCCCCGGTCCCCATAAGTGCTTGTGCAGTGAAAGACTTCAATTCAAGATAGATTTCCACGTGTTCCCTGTATATTTACTCGATAGCATATGATGCTGGACGTCCTAAATATTGAAGTTCTACACTGCGTAGATCCTTTAGCCTAAGAGTCCATGTTAATGGGCTTGGCATCCACTATCACAAAAGTAACCCCAAACCTTAAACCTTGAAGCTGCTCATGGGGTACTAACCCCAAACCGTCAACGGATAGTGATTATGTGGGAGTAGACTGGACCTACAGCCCGTGAAAGATTTTGGTTTAGGGGTTAGGGTTTAGGGTGTAGGGGTCTCGGTTATTCAGCCACGATAGTGTGTAGGATTGAGGCTACACCCGCAAATGTTTTTGCTTTTGAGGTGAGGTTTCTCGGAAACCACGCAGCGTGATTTCCATATCCGTAGCAAAAGAGTTCTTACGTCAGTATTTCTTTTGTCAAAGTTTCTGTTTACTTTCAATTCTGATGCTCATGATTATTGCCCGTAATTGCATTCCAAAACGTCTTCTTTTCCGCAGTTCCTTGTCTTTTGCCAGCCACGGCTTGGTGCAGAAGCCACTTTTTGCAAGGGGAGGGCAGGGGGTGCTGAACGCATCAGGGTTTATAGTTTTTCTACTTCGTTTTACAAACTTTACGTCTAAGCAATTAGTACCAAAGATCTACGGTCGGAAGGAAGATAGGCCCCCAAGTCTCATTCTTTAAGTCTCATTCTTTAAGTCTCAATATGTTTGCGTGCGTGTGCAGAAGGTCCCTCCTGAATATTGGTACATGAATACAGTAATTAGGGTGTGCGTTTGGCGGGAGGACCCTGAATCAAACTCCCACCTCGTATGCAATGAAAACGGAGGAGAGAACCTCAAAGCAACAAAAAAAAAACGAAACCCAAAGCTCTAAACAGTATGGGCGCTTGTTTAGGGCTCTCTGCATTGTCTTTTGCAGAAGTGTGAAGCACCGTGTACCAACCCCCCAAGCCCTATAGTTCCCCTTAAGTAGATAGAATATGGGGTATATGGGGTCTTTTTTTTTATAATATACTCAAAGCCATATTCTATCTACTTAAGGAGGAATATATACCCCAAACCCTAACCCCTAAACCCTAAATAGTAGTTTCCATTTTCTTTTCCAATATCCCAATATAACCCCATAATATACCAAAAGCCATATTCTATCTACTTAAGGAGGACTACAAACCTTCAGCCCTAAGCCCTGACTTGCCAGGGAGTACGGGCATTACATAGGGGTCATATTCCCTTATTCCGTATTCCCCACGAACTCCAGTAAGCTGACCCTAAGCAATCCCTGTACAGTCCATTATGTCTTCTTCATATTGCTGCTTTTACTGACGGAGGATTGTATCAACAATATGAGACCAGTCATCTCATTCGTGCTAGACCCTAAAGCCTAAGCCTTTTAGCCTTGAAGTTCTTCCAATGCAGAGTTACCCGAAACCCTAAACCTCAAACCCTCAAGGTCTGCTGCAGACGTTTCCCAACCCAGTCTGGTGGATATCATCAGGCTTGCTTAGGGTTTAGGGTTTAGGGTTTAGCCCTTCGCTGGGGAGGATAATACTGGGGATAACTGAGGTTATTTTCTGGCTTATAGGGGTTATACGTATAGTTTGGGTCATTCCCCCTCCCAGTAACTGTCCTTAAAGGGGCCTTATTAAGGGGGTTCTTATAACTCCTATAACCCATTGTGGTAACAGTTACTATGATGGGGAATGACCCAACGTATAGTCCACTGACCCTCCAAGTAGTTCATCGCTGCTGGGAGGTGTTTAGGATTGATGGCTTAGGCTCATTGTCGGATGGGAACCCTTCGTTTCTTAGTATTCTAAAGGCCAATAAGGAATAACGTAAGCATGACAATAACACCCACCCCCGAACTTGTTTTGCGATCTGGGCTTATGGAGGGGGGGGGTGGCAATCATAAATGATTGGGACATAGGTAGGACCAGGTAGTGCAGCTCGTAATACTAGTAGGACAAGTAGAAGGGAATCTATCAAAATCAGGACGTTTCCGGCCGGACAATCATATTATTGCCACCCCTTTATTATTGCCGATGTACCTTAAGTAGACCTTTTCGGGCTCCAAACTTGTTAGGAAGCAAATTTGATTGTCCGGGATTTTTCCGGCCCAGCAACAAAATGCTACTGTCACCCCATTTCATGCTATGCTGACATTATGAAGTTATGAAGAGTTCCAATAGGGAACCAGTTCATGTTCGCGTTATTTTAAGTCTCACAGCCTTCATCGTTGATGAAGGCTTCTAAAGGCTTAGCTATTATTTAGGATTTCGGATTTAGTGGAGGGCTTCTGCTCCGTAGAATGTATAGCGGCAAGCTGAGTTTTTTCAGCTTAAAATGAGTTATGGTCTAAAGTCCTTAAAGGGGCTTATGTAGGGGAGTATATACGGGACCTATTATAGGGCTTATTAAGAAGGGTACTTGGAGTTCAGACCCTAAACCCTACACCCTAACACCTATACTATAGGTGTTATTAAGGGGGATACTAGGAGTTTAGACTATGACTCATATGGTATTTATCAATAAGCATGTGTCCTTCTTAGGGGCGCCCCCAAAAGGATCCACCTCCTCCGCAAAAGGGCCTGTACCGTTGAAACGCACGCGGTCTAGGGTTCGCGGTTTAGGGCTTAGGGTTTAGGATTCCATGAGGCGGCCTCATTGAGCTGAAGCTAAGTTGAATCTTTAAGTTGCAACTTTGAGATTCCTTTTCTTGCGGTAGTAATCTCCTCCCGCTAAATTTTCAAGAAAGGCCACCTGCAAATAATTAATACCAACTGTGGTATACTATGATATATTCGGAATATTGAATGCTAGGGGGCTCTCATACTAGGGGGAGGAATTTAGTTCGTGCCTGTTTAGAGGCCTCACACGGATTTTATGTTGATGGCTATCATGGGTCTGACTTTACTCCTTTGGTTCTCACGGCGATTATACAGCTAGCATAAATGGCAGCACAAAGACCGCCCCCAACCATAGAACGCAATATCCACTTTACAACACTGGCATGTGGCCGGGATAGCACATAGAGATCATGGGTCACTCAAAACTAGTACATGCCATGAACCTCCCCTAAGGGAATTCTCGCGAGTATCGCAGTTTGATCAGGAGCAGGCACAAGGACACCAGAGGTGCTGGTGCGAGCCCAAGTTTGTTTCTGCTCGGCAGAGTCTCAGTTGGGCAATAGTTCAAATACTGTTGATCTTTATTCTTCTGCACAGCCGTAATATGCAACAACCCCTGAACTCCAGACCTTAAACTCTCAAGCCTAAAACGCTGTTATTATGAAGGGTTCGTTGCCGACCGTTTGGATGCCACCGTCCGAAAATAGAGTCAGATTTCTGTCCCCTCTGGATTGTAGCATTTTAAAAGAATGATATACTTTCCGCTTTAGGGCTCAGGGTTTAGTTTTTAATGTTTAGGTCTTCATGATCAGGGTTTAGGGGGTAGGAGGCTCCATACAATTATGGTAGTATGCGTGGCATGGTGGGATTATGTACGTAGCCTAGTATAACAACCAGTACTCATAGTGGTCCCTACAGCTGGGTGTCGCTTCACCTTAAATGTAATCTCTCATGTGGTTCAGCCACTAAAGCACACTATGCTGGCAGGTATTTGCCGGGCGGTTGCCTTTCAAAGTACACCCATGAAGGTGACGGAAGAATCCAGCAGTCCTTTAAGCACCCTGGTGCTTGGAAACTACAGCAGGTGGTGCAATATTTCCTCCATAAACCGCCTATGGCAGAGCCACTAGCACCTCAAAACCTCTTACCAGCGATGGGCTTCTATGCTTTACATGGGTCCATTCTTTTGCGGAGGTTTTTGAAAATTAAGGTCCGTTTCTGGGGCATTGTATGAAGGACTATTTTTTTGGGGGGGGGGCATGTAGGGGGTACCCCTTTTGTCGAAAGCTGCCCTTAAGCGGTGTGAGAGTTCGTTTTCCACCGTTTTTCAGTTCTCATTTTTGGAGTCAGACACATGGAAGTTGTGTCTGGGACTAGAAAGCCTCTGAACCCAAGCATGTGGGTTGTTCTCAAAATTATGGGCCCTCTGTCGTTATAGGTTATACTACGGCACCTACTATTTAGGGGTACCAAAATGGCATGCTAATTTTGAGAACTACAATTGTTTTTTCTCTGATGGTGGTTTCTCTCATATGCAAGTCAAGTGCCTACAGCCAGAATCTTCCCTGGGATGCTATTGGTCACAATTTTTCTTGATGCATATCTTTCAGGGCTTGATGCCTTAATGACTTGCAGCTGTTTGGGGTTTAGGGTTTAGGAGTTTAGGGTTACTGTTCTGCCCCTAGGAGTCATTTTCAAATTTCTATTCTAGTATAACCCTAAGGAAATATTAGAAATATTCGTTTTATTGTAGGTCTAAGGAAACTACAGATTAAGGCCTAAACCCTAAACCCTAAACCCTAAAACCTAAACCCAGGGTTTAGGGCTCAGGGCCCCGTCTGACGTGGACAGGGGTCACCTTGGGAGTTCGCGTAAATCCTACACCAGTCCTACTTGGAGGGTCAGGGGGACTTAGTAAGTAGGTTAAGGGTTAGGGTTTAGGGTTAAGGGTTTAGGGTTTAGGGTCAGGGGGACTTAGTAAGTAGGTTAATAATAGGGATAAGTGGGGCTTACTATATGAGTTATGGCGGTTATTTACCTACTTACTAAGTCTCCCTGACCCTCCAAGTACACCCTAAACTCTGAACCCTCAGGCCTCAACCGTACGACTCCCGCAGTTTGTGAGAGCAATCCCGATATAATAATCCCTATCATGAAGGACCCCATAATCCACCTTAAACCCCTAAACCCTAAACCCCTAAACCCTAGACCCTAAACCCTGAACCCTTAAACCCCTAAACCCTTTACCAAGCACCTGGCATAGCGCCCAGATCCCATCATCTCGTCTGCAGAAGGGCTGGAGACAGCGCGGAGGATGGGAGCTGCAGGTGTTCAAAAGTGACAGGGTTTAGGGTTTAGGGCTTAGAGTTTAGGGTTTAGGGCTTAGAGTTTAGGGTTTAGGGTTTAGGGTTTAGGATTTAGGGTTTAGGGTTTAGGGCCTACAAACACCAGATGTTTTTATTCTGGTGCGGTTTAGGGTTTCCAAAAGTAGTCTTATGGCTGAGTTCGAAGAGCCATTTGAGAGTTTTTTTGTGTTGCGCACTTTCTTGCCACTTCCAACTTAGAGACTCCCTTCTTGGAAGGTCACTGGGGGCTTAATTCATGGCTGAATGACGCGGATAATCAGGATAACTATGTTGTTTGTATTGGTGATAAGTGTATTTTCCAAATCCCCCTGACAGTAAATCCTAAGCCCTACTTACTGGACTCTAAAACCTGAACCCAAAACCCTAAAGGTGTTGTTTCTGTTTGTAATCAACCTTACAACTGATAAACCAACCATGTGTTTATACAAAGCACTTTGTTTGTCAGCGAGCACCCTGTTTACAAACAGGCCAGCCCTGTAAATGAACAGTTGAAATCTCACATGTCAGTCCCCTGAAGATACGACTGAAGAAACTTCCTGGAGAAGGCTCATCTTATGCAACCCTTACAACTCTTAACGTCTCTGCACATGGCTACGCTCCAAAACACATGCTCCAGGGCGTCCCCTAAGCCTTGAAACCTAGGCTCTAAACCCCATAACCCTAAACCCTAAACTCTAAACCCCAAGTCCTAAACCTCTAAACCCCAAACTCTAAACCCTACGCCCCAAACCCCAAGCCCTAAACCCCTAAACCCCTAAACCCCTAAACCCCAAACCCTAAACCACTGACGAAGTGCCCCTGGTTTCTCCAAGCAAACTGCCATTCTCAGGCCTGAGCCTGAAACCGGTTATTTGGGGCTATACATTAGGGTTTAGGGTTTAGGGTTGAGGGATACCCATACGGGTAATATTAGGGTTCCATTGGGGTCTAATGGAGAATCAACTGGAAAAGAAAATGGAAAATGAAATGGACATTAAAAAAAGGGGTTTTATAGGGGTTATATTCTTGCAATCAAAATGACCGGGGGTTTAGGGTTTAAGGCTTAGGAAACCCCATACCCTAAACCCTAAACAGGTTTAGGGTTAAGGGGTTTGTGGATTCAGCGGTTAAGGGGTTAAGGTTTGGGCGCTTAGGGCTCAGGGTCTCAGGGGCGTAGGGTTTAGGGTATGCGCGCTACGTTCTCCTGTTCAATCCTGCTCGGCGTGGACTTCCTGTTTCATTCTGCAAGATCTAGACAAACTCTATGGTTTCTGGCAGCGTTAATCTTGCGTCACTTAGACATTTGGTGCCTTACTCATTGAAGGAACTGGGGGATTTGGGCCGGAACAGGATTTCCTCCATCAACAGTACCTAGATGCAAGCTGGCACACAACTAAGGCTACAACTCCCCCCACATGGTAGTTGTTCGAGATACTTGTCCCCAGAATAATGGCCAATTGTAGGTTCCCTGTATGGTTGGCAGCCCCTTTGGTGGACGTGTATTCCCAATGCACAAGGACTTGCAAAACAATCCCTACATATGGGGGTGTCCGTGAGGGCCGCTTCATTTTGAGAAAGACACTAGAACCATAAGTCCTAAGTCTAAGCCTTGATTCATTGCCAAAGGCCCGTCATATGTATGATTTCAACAGGACTGTTAAGACCGATCTAAATACACATACTGCGGCGGGCGGAAAGTCCGTCGCACTGCCCTGTCTTCGACTGTAAACTTGCCAACGCCACCTCCCCCCGGACTCCTCCACCAGCTGAGGGCCTCAAGTCCTACGTCTGAGGCAATTAAAGTATTGTAGTTTTTTTGCAGCGTGATACTTCCTCCGCTAGCCGGGCCACTGAAATGAGCTTCTGAGTACTCCACGTCCTCCGCAATGTATAAACGCGTAGATGTGACAAAACTATCCGCCAGACGATGTATGAATATCCATACAGGCACATCGAAATGCGAATAGATAGATACATACATGCATATATATATATATAGAGCCACAGACACATCTAGTTCCGTATTGCCTCTTTAGAAGGCCCTTAAGGGCATCCTTATTTCAAGAACATGCCCGGTATGACTTGTTTGCAGGAGCTCTCCCAGTGTCTTGATAGCCGCAGAGCAGGTTCCATAGGGTTAAGGGTTTAGGGTTTAAGCTCGCGGGTTTCAACAAATTCGGGGTCCGTCCCCAATGAGGACTACAGTATTTTGGGTTCTATGGCGGGGTGCCCCTGTTTATTCAAAGTGCCGTTTAAGGTTTAGAGTGGGGGATTACTCAGTGATCAACAAAAAGAGTCCCTAAACCCTAAACCCTAAATCCTAAACCTTAAATCCTAAATCCTAAGCCCTAAATCCGAAACCCTGAAAGAGCTTCTTTTTGTCTTTGTTTTACACTTTGTGTCAACTCTAGGCTCCTAACTTCTGGAAACTGGCCTAAACCCTAATAATAAAAGGATTTTGGTAGCCCCAACCCCCAAAATAGACGCTATGGCTATCATATGATGGTTATAGGTTTAGGGTTTAGGGTCTAGGGTTTAGGGTAGGGTCCTTATTTTGGGGGTTTGGGGTTACAAAAATCCCCTCATTTCCTAAGCGAGTATTGTCCATGCGTGCCCACTGTCAAGCCCGAAGCCCTAAGTTCCAAACCCCAACTAGGCACCCCAGCAGTACCTTTTTTCTTTTTATTTCGGGGTCTCTTCATTTTTTGCTGAGCATTTGGAAAGAGGGTACCCTTATTGTTAAGGGGTTACTGGGGAACCTGGCAAAACTAGAATCGATACGTAGGAGCCTGGCCATCGGAGCGTTTGGGGGGACGGAGTAAGTAGGTTTCTAACCCCTATATGCCAGATAATAATCCCGGTTATTCCCATTATGAATCTACTTACTAAGCCCCCGTGACCTTCTAAGTAAAATGACCTCGCCAGACCTCGAATCCTTAACCCACACTCTACACCCGAAGCCCTAAGCCCTAAATCCAAATAGAGTCCCCCTTGAGTAGATAGAATTTGGGGTATGTGGGGATCCTGTTATAATATACCCAAAGCCATATTCTATCCCTAAACCCTAAACCCTAAACCCTATCATATACCCAAAGCCATATTCTATCTACTTAAGGGGGACTATAGGTGCCAAAATGACCTCTCAGTTGCTTCCTTACCCCAGGGCAGCCTGCAAACCCAAAAGGGGGGGGGGAGGATGTGGGTTCCATAGGTTCATAGGATTTAGGGTTTAGGGTTACATAGTTACATAGTTTTTAGACTTTGGGTTTAGGGTTTGGGGTTACATAGTACATAGTTTTTAGACTTTGGGGTTTAGGGTTACATAGTTACAAAGTTTTTAGACTTTGGGGTTTAGGGTTTAGGGTTACATAGTTACATAGTTTTTAGACTTTAGGGTTTGAGGTTACGTAGGTTTAGCATGACATAGGCTACAGTCCTTATGAAAAGGAGCTTTATCTTACTGGGGGTTAGAAGGGAATATGGGAATATACTGTATAGGGGTTATATAGGGAATATATTCCCTTCTTCCCTACTAACCACCAGTAAGTTATGGGGTTCCATGTTATTTCGATGGAGGGTGGAAATTAGCCAGAAGAAGATCTTGCCGGGAGTCCAGGGTCGCAGTTTTGTCTTCTCAGCTACTGGGGGTTTAGGGCATAGGCAGCTTATGCAGCTTAACCCGCCAGCTCTATTGAAGATGTTAACGATAATTGTGGAGCTAGTACCCCTTGAAGCCTGCACCGTGTAGCTCCAGATCATCGTTACTTATCCTTCGCAGACCCATAGAACCTCCGGAAATGGTTTAGGCTTTAGGCCTAGGCCCTTAAAAGTCCTGATCTACTGCGCGGTTTCTCGGTACCTTCATTTTGAGGCCTCCCACCCATGGCAAGCACAGTACTCGTGGTTGACCTTCACCGCTCTTTCTTCATTGAAATCAACGCCTAAACCCTAAACCCTAAACCCTAAACCCTAAACGCACAGGGTATCGCTCAAAACCCAAGGATGCTGGACCGGCAAGATTGGAAAGGTAGGGGATTTTGGCAATCCCCCTAAGCCCCAAACCCTAAACCCTGAACCTTAAACCCTTAAGGCTGGCCATGTGGATAGTTACAGGGTCCCAGATCTGGGGCATGGGGGTGCCCAAATCCTCTCGGCCATAGTGCATACCTAGAAGTAGGGTTTAGGGTCATAAACCCTCAGCCCTAAACTCTTAACCCTAAACACTTAGCCCTGAAGCCTAAGCCGGATCCTCGCCTGAAATCTTTGAGGAAACTTGTACATGAAGGATCCCGAGATCAAAGGCATCCAAAGACCCCAACGCCCCAAATCGGAAGTAACCAGCCCCAAGACTGGTAAACCGTAAGCCTTGAAACTGCAATTCCACGCCCGGAGCCTTAAGCCTTAACTTCCGGAACCCTAAACATTGAACCCTAAGCCTCAGACCCTAAACCCTCAACGACAAAAAGCCTAAACGATACTTGAAGGGTCAAGGGGATTTGGGCAGCAGATTCAAAACAGCTATAGACCCTCAGTTATCCCGCTTTTAACCTACTAAGTCCCATCTGACTTCCCAAGTAGAGCCTAAAGATTTTGCACATGTGAAGGCAACTGCCTCTGCAAAGCCCGGGGGTAGCCTGCATGTGGAAGAGCAAGGCAGTTGTAGGGGTTCAGGGTTTAGGTTCAGCATTTAGGGTTCAGGGTTTTGGCTTGATGCGGTGTTCAGGGACTTCAAAAGACCTGCTGTCTGGTTCCGCTCTGTGGATACGGCTTGACATTAAAGATCTTGCGGTGCCTAAAGTACTTTCGAATTTGGAAAGTATGATATCTTAGTTTTGCAATGCCATGCGAGAGTTTTGGCAGCAGCAGTACATGGGGGTTCAAAGGATTTAGTAGCTACTTACGGTATAGTATGACTTTCTCATATCTGTCTTATAATCCCCTAAACGGCCCCGCGGGGTTAGGTGATAACCTCATTCATAAGCAATTATTCAGCCCCATGATCTGAGTCCATAATGGGTTTAGGGTTTAGGAGAGGCTTTAATAGTGATCAATTTGATGCCTACGGGGGATTAGTAGGGGGAATAAGGGAATATATGTGGTTATAAGGATTATATCTTCCCTTATTTCCTACTAACCACCA
>CAJNIZ010009198.1:168-13690 GCA_905231905.1 Symbiodinium pilosum
GTTTTGGGTTCAGAATTTAGGGTTTCCTACACCGTAAAGCCTAAACTCCTATAAGCCCCATAAACCCTAACCCCCTACAAGCCTTAGCCTGCAACCCGATCCTCCTTCGAATCCTGGACCGAAAGCTTCCAAGGTACACAGCTAAACCGGCTTAGGTGTTAGGGTTTAGGGCTGGGAACTCCGAATACCACTCATAAATGCTCCCTGAAGAGCCTTCAACCCCAGGAGCAGATCTGCACGTTTATTAATGGCCAGAATCGACCAGACTCAGGCATGTATATTCTGAAATCATACAGCACTTCTGAGCAGTGGCCGCTGACATCGATTTGGGGACATCCCAGGTGCATGAAGATACGCCTGAAAGCCTAAGCCTGCAGCACCTGAACCTTATGCCCCAAAAGGCCTTGTGCCTCAAAAGGCTCGCCCCTAGCATTGCCCAAAACCTTATGGGTGCATTAGGGGAAGTAGGGGGGTGAGTTTAGGGTTAGGGGTTTAGGCTTTAGGGTTTAGGGTTTAGGGATATATATCTATATATACATGTAGGTATATGGGGATTACGTAAGGATTATTGCCCATAACTTGCTGGTTGCCATTGGGAATTCGAAGAGTGGATCCCTGTACAATCTCCAGTAGCAGGGTAGTCGCTATTCTCCTTTCCATTCCATTCCTGCCTTGCCTACGAATAACCCGAAGCCCTAAACCCTATAGGCCCTATAGCCTTTCATAATTTCCATTTGTTTGCATCTTTCATTTTATTTCTTTTATAGGCGCTTCCATCTTTCATTCTATGTCTATTATAGGTCTGATGAAACCACAGTCATTCCCTTCCTCCCTTCCTGAAGTAACAACCAGCGAGATAAGGCTATGTGGACTGCCGCGCTTCCGCCAGCGGCTCCACCACAACGGTGTTGCTGGACTTTGGGAGTTTCACAGTTGGGGAGGGTTTAGGGCCTGAGGAGTTATTGGAAAAGCCAGGCACATTGCCAATATTGCGCCCTCATAGCATAGCAAAATGTACTTACCCCAAAGCCCCATTCCACTGAGACTTGCTCCTTACAAAGCTTGCAGGGCCAACTCTGTCAATGGCCGACGTGGATGGGCAAGGGCTTTAGCAGGATTGGAAAGAGGCCGCGACTAAGACGAAACATAGCCCCTGCCTGATTAACATCCCTTAGCCCGTGCATCTCAGGGCAATATTAACCCAAATCAGCAGGCTCCAATTGACCCAAACCGTAGCCCTTCCACTTCTGGCGTAGTGTTTAGTGTTGTTGCCGTGTGGACTCTCCTGTGTAGATGTCTTGCTCATGAGCTGTTTCTGGGAACCCTAGGTAGTGCTACTTTTGGTGGAACCTTGCGCATTTCTGGTGGCCCAACATCCAACTCCCAATTCTGGAAGACCCCAACTAACAACAACGCGGCGAGTGCCGTTGATCTCAGCGAAGAAGGGCCGTCAGTAAACCCTAAACCCGACACCCTAAATCTGAGCCTGAGATTCAAAGCCATGGAGGGTTTATAGTCCCCTTAAGTAGATAGAATATGGGGTGTAGGGGGGATCTTATTATAATATACCCCAAACCCTAAACCCTAAATGCCATATTCTATCTACTTAAGGGGGACTATAGGGTTTAGGGTCCTTGGGTATCAGCCCCAAGTCCTCAGCTCTACAAACTTACTGGGAGTTAGTAGGGAATATGTCAGGGTTCAGGGTTTAGGGTTTGAGGTTCAGGGGTTTAGGGTTCAGGGTTGAGGGTTGAGGGTTGAGGGTTTAGGGGTTTAGGGGTAAAGGTTCAGGGTTTCCTATTACACCACTATTACAGGGTGGGGGGGTCCTCCTAACATATGGGAACTATTTTCCCTTATCCCCTACTAAGCACCTACCCTAAACCCTAAACCCTCATCCCCTAAACAGCAAACCAAGCCGTCACTGAGGTTAATCTCAGTGATGACCAGGACCTCTCTGATCCGATGCTGGGTTGCTGTACAGGAACTTAAATTTGAGTTACTATACTGGGGCTTAGGGTTTAGGGTTAAGGAACTTCATTCAAGTTACTATATTGAGATAATTTGGGGCTTGGGGTTCAGGGTTAAGGAACTAAATTTAAGCTACTATAGGGGTATAATCTAGGGTTTAGAGTTTAGGAATAAGGAACTTTGTTTTAGTTACTCACATTATCCCCTATAATGGAGAATCAAATGGAAAGACAATGGAAAATGAAATGGACACTGTGGTATTATAGGGATTTAAGGAATTCTACCTTAAGTTGCCATATTGGGGAAACCATATTAATGATTATGTATTCCCATTATGGCAACTTATTTCAAGTTCCTGAACCCTAAACCCTAAACCCTATATAACCCTTATAACCCTAAAGAAGCCCTATATATAACCCTATATAGTCCCTATATACTTCATAAACCCTAAACCCTCAACCCTAAAGCAGCAACTCAGGATGGGTCTCCAGCTTGTCTTGCTGCCCTTTTCCAGCGTCGCGGTGGAGCAGGTGGCTTTTGCTTTTCTGCCGTTGAGGGTTTAGGGTTTAGGCCTTGAACCCCTAAAGCTAAATGAGCCATAATCTACAGTCCTTCAAGAGGGGTTATGTAAGGGATTATTATATTGGGGAGTATTATCAGGCTTGCGAATTGGGATACCAGGAGTTGAGACGATGGCTCAAATCCTAAGTCGTAAGTTCTGAAACTGACAGTTCAAGCTTTGAACCTCAAACTCCAAATCAGGGACCTTGCACCTCAAACCTTGAACCCTCGGCACCCTTAGGGGTTTAGGGGTTGAGGGTTTAGGGTTTCTCCCTTACAATACAGCGACATTCATCCAAGTTCAGACCCTTTTCAGCTTCGATGTTTGCTCGTGGGAGTGTAGGCCTCAAAAAACTGCACCCTGTAATAGTGATGATATAGGAATGCAAGAAGAGCCGGAAGATGACTGTAATATAATCATCATCACCCTGGTAGTCAGTAGTCACGATTACTGGGTTGGGGTACACCTAACCTCAATCCCTAAACTCTAAAGCCTGAGCCGCGTGACCTGAACCAAGGTTGAAATGAATATGCCCTCAAACTCTACGGTAGGCCTAAACTTTGGAAAAGAAAATGGAAAGTACAAGGATTATACGGATTATATAGGTGTCAATATTGGGATAATATAGGGTAATATAGGGATACTGGAAAAGAAGCCCTAAACCATAAACCCTAACTCTAAATCGCTAAGCTGCTGGAACCAACCCCCACCTAGACCTCCACAAGCCCTAATCCCTAAATCCTATAATACAGCCCCCTATAACCCCCTTCAAAGGTACCCCTAATTTTGGGAAACCCCTAAACCCTCATCCTTAGATATAGCCCCCTATAGCCCCTAAACCCTATATAGCCCCCTCTAACCCTTTTAAGGTACCCCTAATTTTGGGAGCTGATGAGGTGAAGGAGCTTTCGGATGCCTCTGCCCAAGGCAGCATATGCGAAGTTGAGGACTTCGAGATGTGGGGTTTCCCAAAATTAGGGGTACCTTTTAAGGCAGTTACAGGGAGTTATAGGGGGCTTTGTAGGGATTGGGGTTTAGGGGTTTCCCAAAATTAGGGGTACCTTTAAAGGGGGTTATAGGGCGCTATATAGGGTCTAGGGATTAGGGTTGAAGGGCTTCCCAAAATTAGAGGTACCATTTGGGGCTCCCCATCATAAGGATTACAGTAGTTTGGGGTCTCTATTAGGGTCCTCCGATTTCGGGAAAGTACCATTTTAGAGTTCAGGGCAGCGTAGGGGTTATTCCAGCCATCGTTTAAACTCCCAGTATCCCCCTTAAGAACCCCTATACTACTCCCTAACCCCCCCTCTAAGGAGTTTAGACGAAAGCTCCTTTGGAGATAGTATGTACGCCCCTAAACCCTAAAACCCAACCCTAAAACCTTAAACCCCAAACCCTAAACCCTTGGGTTTATCAGGCAGATCCTTTGGGGGTCCCTGCTTAGGACTCTCTAGGAACCTCTTGGCTTCTGTATCTAAAGCCCCATAAGAGTAGTATTTTATTTGGGGCTACTATGGTACCCAATCTAGACTCAGATTCTATCCTCCTTTGGGGGTATAGTATCTTATATAGGGAATATACTCTTATTGGGTTCAACCACCAAAAAAATCACTACTCATATGAGCCATAGTCTAAACTCCTTATCTAGGGGATTCTATAGGGGAGTGTTATAGGGATTGTAGAGGGGGATACTGGGAGTTTAGACTATGGCTCATATGGGTGGTTGTCAAAATTATGGTCCCTTTTTGGGTCCCTATTATAATACGGCACCTAATATTTATGGTACCCAAAAAGGGNNTTTTGACAACCACCCATATGAAGGAGTCCCTTTCGCGCGGCTGATCGCCCCCTTGGAATCGATGGTTTCAGGGTTCAGGGTTCTGGCAAGCCTGCAGCAAAATGGTTATGGCAAAGGTTTCCACGTAGGCACCGCAGCACGTAGTTGAGGAGTCCTTATCCCATCAGCTCCGACAAAAAGCAAGAGTAGCACGCCCTTGCTTTAACCTGAGAATGCGAACAGCAGCTATTTGAAAGGCTGGGCAAGTTGTCAGTAAGACCCTAAACCCTAAATCCCAAAGCCTAGACCGGCCAGTACGTAGACTCTAGGCCGGGGGTCCTGTACCCGATTTACAGATGTTACTAGTACAAATTGCGGGCAAGTTGTAGTCTTGATTGTTTGTGCACACAACGGCTTCAAGATTGTTAGTTTAGTTAAGAAAGGCTGCTTACGCACGGAAGCACCTGCATTTTCCAGACTGTACAGGACTTAGAGTCATCCCTACAACCACCTATTACACACCTTATCTAGAATTGAAGCCCCTATTCTGTATGTAATTATCTGAGCCTTTGGATGCCTCGTCTTACTGCAATCTTCTGATCCCAATCCTCAAACCCCAAAACCGCGGTTTTCTCCACACGAGGACATCCTCCACCGCCCTCAAGATCCAAACTTGCCCAACGAAGGTTCGCAGTTTTAGATGGGGTCTTCGATTTGAGGGCTTAGGGACGTCTATTTTGTTTGTTTAGGCTTAGCTTGAAGCGGGGTTTTCAAGTTCTAAGAGCCCAATTCATTTAGATCATCACGGCTCTCATGGTTCTACCTTGGCTTAAAGCCGCGCATGGACTGCCAAGTGGGGATTGCACCGCTGCTGGCTTTACTATTTGCCGAATTCGGAAGCTGCCACAGTTGGCTGGGAGTTAAGGGAAAGAGATACAGGGATGCAGGTTTGGGATCTCGGGCTCTGCCTAATCCCGTAACCCTTCAAAGAGCTGGGCTTGCACCGCGCTGTGCTTTGAAATATGGGAAATTGGAAGAAAGTTGGTCCCCAGAACATGCTGCAAGTCTTATAGGGATCCTCCAAACAGGAGAACCGCATTAATGTTGCACTGGCTTTAGTGACGAGACCTTGAATGTGTTTTGGCCGCCGCTTATGCAAAGTCAGGCCATTGTGGGGAAGACCTTGAATATAGTGTTTTGATTTTGCGGCTCTAAAATGACGGGACCGAATAACCCCGACCATCCCTGCCCTGTTGAGGTAATCCCCAAAGCCTCCCGGGGCCCTTCGTACTGTGGCAGCCTTCTTGAGGACGCTTAATTTTTCCGGACCCCCTATTGTCAGGGGGAGGCCAAGCTAAAAGAAAGTCCAGCATTATTTGGAAACCTGCATATTTGTGAGGTCGGGGGGCTCATCCTTCAAATCTAGCTCAAAGAAAACTGCTGCAGTTGCTGAGACCTTCTGTTTGAGTTACAGAGCCTTGTAGACACAGGGCTGTGAACAGGGGCGTCCTGACCTTTGAAGGACCTCTAGTCAAGGGGCGCGGCGCTGTACGTTGAACGTTTTGAGCGTTTTAGGATAACGCAGAACTAGGTCTAGGATTCGCGTGTGTTGTTCTTATTTTCCGAAATTGGTCACACCTTCAGCATGTGATTCCAGGAATCCGCTGGGAGGCTGCGCAACAACCTTAAACTATTGAAGCCTTGAAGCTGCAAGCCACCCAGGTACACTGCCTGCCGTTGCCAAACTCTCAAAAAGTCAACTCATGCGTAGTCCCGCGCGGGGTGGACCGGAAACAGCAGCCCCCCAGAATCCTATCCAGGCTTTGAGCAGCCTTTGCACACTGCCTCGGCGAAGGGCCATGCAGAAGTAGCAGGCTTCTAGGAGTCAATAGCTTCATGGAGTACCATAGTCATAGACCCTAATGTAGAGTAAGGGTCTTGCAAGTCTTAGCAAGAAGAATCTGTTCTGTATTCGGCCACCCCACGTTGTGCCGGTACCCAGTGAAAATGACACATGGTGGGGCTGTTGTGGAGATGAGCGTGGGCTTCCTCGGTAAACCTGCAAAGACAGAGGCGTAAACCTGTAATTGGTTGCTGAAGTCCTTGGCCTATCAGACCAGCACTATGTAGCGTGGTGGGGTATAAGTTTCAGGCTTTCAGGATGGTGGCTTGGAGCTGAATATGGTGGTTTCCTAAGAGCAGGGGTACTGTTTGTTTTGGGGATGTCCTGTAACAAGGATTATCGTAGATTTCGGAGTATATTGGAGTCCCCCTGTTTATGGAAGTCACCAATTGTTACTGCTGTTTCTACTTCTTGTGCTATTTGGGTTTGGGTTCGCGGTCTAGAAGCGCGCAGGCCCAGGTAGGAAAACAAGTGTAGGAATCAAAAAAGGGATTCAGTAACGGTTGGACAACAGTCACGGGAATCTCAAGCACAGACTTCAAGCCTTATTACATACGTAGGAGTCAAAGAAGAGTTCAACATTCGGTACTTTGCAGGCTGGGAACTTCTAGCAGAGAATTTCTTGCAGCTAAGAGCTTTTGATTTTAGTGTAACCTTAGTTACCTACAGTTTTCTGGGCTGTACCTACAAATTAGGGGAATACTTGCTACTAAGCTGGGGATACTTGCTACTAAGCTGTAGGCAACTGTGGTCACAGGTAGGATTTCGAGAATTCTGCCTCTTCTGAGCACATCCCTATGTATTTGTATGTGTGCGCACACCTTTAAGCCCCTAGGTTTGATTTTGTTTTCCAACTGATTACCCTAGCCCTAACCCGAAACCCTGAACCCTAAACCCTAAACCCTACCCTTGGCAGCCCAGGCTTGCTGTTGGAAGCCGGCGCAGATGCAGAGCGCACGAACAAACATGGGGAGACTCCTCTGCGGGTGGCCTCTGCGAGTGGTCTGTCGGAAGTCGCCTCTAGGCAGAGGGTTTAGGGTTTAGGGTTTGAAGTCGCCTCTAGGCACAGGTAGAGCCAGGTAGGGTAGCTTTAAAGGGTGTGTGTTAGGTGGACCCCCCACCCTGTAATAGTGACTATGGGGGTTAATATTGATTTTAGTAGGTTCCTCTCATATTCCTGTTCTACCACTACTGCAAGGTGGGGTGTCCTCCTCAGGTGTCTGCGTGGGGGGGGGGGGGTTGTAGGGGCTACTTCGGACCTAGGGAATGAGAAAATAATTTGGAAACTGCCATAGTGTTGGGGGTCTATAGTATAGGCCTTAGTGTTCAATTTTGGAATAAGGGTCAGACGGTTGAGAGTTTAGGGATGTAGCCAGATTACTTCGGGATGTGAAGTGAGGGCTAAACTAGGGTTCAAGTGTTAAGGAATGGATCAGGTTTCTGGCCTTTGGTTAGCTAGGTATGAAGGAATGGATCCTTATAGTAGTCCTAGTACTTTCCATTTTCTTTTCCTTTCCATTCCTTCATTCCCAGCGAACCAAAGGCCGGGTTTCAGCGCTGTAGTTTGGGGGGCTCAGCTTTGATGAGTTTTATCGGGACCAAATTCGCAGAATGGAAATACTGCACGGGTGCTTCTTTGAATGCGCGCTTACGGATGGCCATGTAAGGTTTTGTAGAGTTTTGGGTCTGAGGCTTCAGAGGGGGCTTTTATGGCACATGCCGACAAACCGGTCCTTTGCATGCATGGTAGCTTCTCCGGATGCCGAAGGAACGTCACAGAAACTCTCATTGAGATTCTTTCTGCCTGTGTGAGTCTTCTGTGCCAGCTACATCTACCCTTCCGCGCCCTCACAGGCCCCACTTGAAAAACGGAACCCAGGTCCGCGTTCTCCTTGAGGGCGGTGCCAAGAGCAGTTCAAGAAACTCGGCTGAGCTGCAGTCATCCCGGTTTCGACATGTAACCGGCCTTTGTGGAGCATCGTGGGTTTGTCACGGGTAAATCACGGGCTGGGCACGGATTGGTAACGGGAAAGCCCGCGGTTTGCAGAGCTCAGCATTTCACGAACCTGGGGTTCGACACCAAAACCCCAAACTAAACCCTTTTTACAGCGTAAAGGGGGCCGCTGGTTGAGGCTGCCCCATTATAGCCTTTGCCTATCCTCAGTCCGCAGGTTTGCCGTTATGAGGAACTTGAATGAAGTTACGTTAGGGGTTTACGGTTTAGGGTGTGGGGTTCCGGGTTTAATGGGGAAGCCTTGTTATTTACGACATATGATGCATATTAAGGTAACATACTTCAAGTTCCTTGACAGAAACCTCAGAAAAGTAGGCCCCTAAACCCTAAACCCCTCGTAATTGGAACCCCCACTGAAAAGAACGCGGTTGCTATATGAAGAAACGTTGGGAACCAGCCAAGGCGTACATTCTGCGCAAAAAGCCTGGTCCACTACCTTGTGCCTACTAGTCAAGGAGAGAACCTGATTGACCCACATACTGCCCCAATTGAGATGCGCGCATCTTGGCCATCCCTCAGCAAAACTGAGCCCCAAACCTGCCATTGTTTTTGCTGTCACAGCATTGAGGAAACCGCCTGGGACTTACGCATCCGGGTTGCAGTTGGAAGAAAGCTCTCGGGCGTTTCCTATCAAGGTGAAGAGACGATCTTGAACCCGACACCACCTTGAATCCCGAACTTGCAGACCTGGAGCTCTCAAACAATACTCCAAGCCCTACTTTACAGCTGAAACTGGATAAGATTATAGCTCAATGATGAACAGCTTCTATAGCTTCACCCTGTACTTTAAGTCCTGAAACCAAAGCCCTAATTTCTGCGTACCCAAGCCCGTTTCAGAAGGTGACAAAGGCGCTTATATGCACTCTGCGCAACACCTGAACCCCCAAGGGGCCTAGTCCTTTCTAGGGTTCTCAGTTGTGCAACCTGCTTTACCCCACACTCTACCTTACCAGCCCAATTTTGTTATTACAATAGTACTTTACCCTAGACCTAAACCCTACAACCTAAACCCTAGACCTCGCCATAAACCCTCCGCCGTCTGTCCCTCAATCTGCCAAAGCCCCAAAGCTGAGGTCTCTCCGCATGGCTCCTAAGGGTTTAGGGTTTTGGGAGTTAATTTTTAGGGATTTTGGGTTTACGTTGTAGGCCTCAAGAGCCAAGCCTCAACCTTGAAGCCCCTCACTCGTGAGTCTAAACCCCCAAACTCTAAAAAGCCGTTCCCCTGAGCCCTCAGTCCTGGACCCCTGAACTGTAAATAACCCTTCGTGCCCAAACCCTACATGGCCCCAAATTCTACACCCTTCGACTCGAAATCCTACACCCCTGAGCCATTTCCTCAACCAAAATCCTACACCCCTCAGCCGTACTTTACTCACTGGCAGTCAGGAGCCCAATAAGTGTAAGCGCGATACATCCGAGGCCTCTCTACATGGCCTCCCAGGCCGGGCACATCGAGGCTGTACGCTTGCTGCTTCGCGCTGGGGGGCTCCAGGCACGGGGGCCTAAAGTCTCGGGTTTTCGGTTTGGGGTTAGGGTTAGTGCTTAAGGTTTAGGCTTAGGATGTAGGATAGGGTTTAGGGTGTGAGGTTTGGGTCTAGGGTTTGGGGTTTAGTGTTGGCACAGTTGGGCATAAGTAGGGTTTGTATGGGATCCCTTCATAGTTTTCCGGAGAAAACTAGATTGGGTTGAAAGGAGCAGACAAACGAAGCAGCTATGTAATTTGGGGTTCAGGGTTTCGTGGAGGAGTTAATATCCGGGACCTACAAGACGTCGCAGACAAAGGCCAGGGCAGTCTGCAGCTGCAACGATTATGTGAAGTGAAGGTTTTGCGCTTCTTGGGGGCTCTTATAGGATCCGAGGTCCCTGAGTTCGAAAATGGAGGTTTGGCGCCTTCAACCTTATTACAAGGCCTCTTCTTGAGGCTTTAGCATGGGAGATGTTCTGTCCATTGTTTTCTGAGCTTCACCAAATGAATCGCTGAACCCGTTGCTGCATCTCATAGTCCTTACACCAGACACCAGTCTTCCGCGCTCTATGCGTTCTGCTGAACAAACTTAGGAACCCCACAAGGGCCCCTGTGAAAAGGACGGCAGTCCTCCCTTGAAGTTCTATGTTTGGTTGGGGGGCTTGCAGCTGCACCACTAAACACAAGCCCCCACGCCCCTGCAAGGATCACACGTGCAAGAAGGGAATGACCCCGGTACTTCCCATGGCTTCAGCGTATGGTCGTCTGGGCTGTACTCTTAGCTTACAGTTTCTTAGTAGGGAACATGGAAGATAGTACATACGGAATACAGAGATAATGTTTCCTTATTCCCTGAGAACCAGTAAGCTTAGCATCTTGAGAGGGGCCCAGGAAATATGAGTCTTTTCTTCCAGGGTCATGGTGCAAGAGATCCGTACACATTCGGTGCCCATCAAGTTCTTGTAGCTGCCATTCAGTGTGCTTGCTGTCAAGGGTAGTGGTGAGCCCAAACCCAAGTCTGCAAAACCTTCAAACCCTCTACCTTGAACCGTGGACATCCTAAGACAAAAGTCACCTACTACTTTGATGGCTGTGGAGTTAGCCAGCTGCTTTGTATCCTCCACGTAGCCACGTCACGGACCATTGTGGCTATAGGTATCGTATAGCAGGTCTGCCCATTTTCCAGTCCAAATCCCACAAGGCCTCCAAATTACCAAGGAAATGTCGCCATCGTTCGCTTGCTCTTAGAGGCGGCGGCTGATAAGGACCAGACGGACAGTCTCGGTTTGACGTGCCCTTGGCTAATGCAGGGGAACTTAGGGACAATGCAGGGGTAATGGTAGTAGTAGTAGATTGAGTAGGAGTAAGGAGTAGGACTAGAAGTAGGCGTACAGGGGTAGGTGTAGGAGGAGGAGGAGGAGCACTATAGAGAATGTGGAGCAGCATCCGAGGTCCATATGCTTAGCGCGACATATAGTCCCATGAGAATGGCTAAACATGAATAACCGCGGAACAGTAATGAAAACAGTGATGATCACAAAATATCACAAAGATACGCAGCCCTGATAACCTCGAACCCCTAGACCCCTAAACCCAGAAGGGACCCAGACCCACAACTTGAGAAACAAAGGCCTCTCTGCGCCGCTTCGCAGTTCGGGCGATCAGAGATCGTCCGAGTTTTGCTGGGCGCGGGTGCCAATAAGGAGTGTCAAGGGTTTAGAGCTTTAGGGTACTGGAGATTGTCACATTGGGAGGGCTTTCAGCGTCCTCCCCGGCGTTGCTTTCAAACGGCTACTGATTGTGGCCGTCGCTTTGGGGAACCCTGGGAGGTGTAAGGTTTCAGGATTCTTCAATCCTCGGGCGAGTTCTTTCAATCTGATGAAGACCCCGGAAACCTACCCTTTCGCCCTGAGCCATCCCAATCCTACCAGACACACCGCACACCAGAAATCTAAGAACTCACGACACTCAACCCACGTAACGCCGCATGCCTAGGTTTAGGACAATGTACTTTGGGCCATTTAAAGCCTACATCATCTAGGGTGTGTTTACACTCCTTAACCCAAACCCCGGTAGCCTTTTGTAATCCCTAAATATAGGCGCCAGAGTACCCTCTGCATAGTAACTGCGTTTCTCGGTTACCCCCATGCGCTGACAGCTGAAGTGAAGTCAGCTGCAGAACCTTAAAAACTAAACCTCCAAGGGTTGTCCGCAACCCCCATCTTTAAGCCAAGCCTCAGCCGTAAATCCTACATCCTCGTCCGTCTGCTTCAACCTGTTGACCTTACTGTGCTATCCCACACCCCAAGCCGAAAAGCCCACGAAGGATCACCGAGCTCCTCTTGGCTTGACGCCGCTGCAGGCAGCATCCGCGCAGGGCCACTTGGCCATCGTGCCTTGGCACGGTATGCGGAGGTTGATGGATGGCATTCGTACTACTGCTGCTGGGGCTGGTGCTGGTGATGGCGGTGATGCTGCTGCTGGCGGCAGCGGTGGGGTGATGGTGGGTGTCGAAATGGGCGGAGTGGGGTGGGCGTGGGGGCGGGTAGGGCTGCGGGGAGGGGCTGGTGGTAACTGGTAAGCAACGAACAGCAGCAGCACATTCGACATTGTGGTCTCCATCACCACCTCAGATCATACTTTTCATGAAAGGCTCAGGGCTCCTTTTGATTACCCGGCTCGAAGACAAGCCAAAAGAATATGCAAGACCAGAGGAAGAGCAGACCCCACCTAGTGTCAATATTCCAGAATGTGCGCTTTCGCACATGTTGCTACCCCCTAAGCGACTGTGCCAAGGTGCAAATCTTACTAAACTCTAGACCTTTCAGTGCTTTGTCTGAGAGATGACGCAGCCTAAAAGTGCTGTGCCCAGGTGCAAATGTTACTGGAGGCCGATGCGTGTACAGACACGAGTGACAGCCGTGGGTTGACTGTGACTCGGCTTTAGGATTTGGGCTTCAGATGTTGGCATGACTAATCCCTTCCTCCTGAGAAATCTTCCTTTAAAGTGATTATGTAAGGCTCTGTCCGGGAATTGAGCAGAAAACGGAAACTTCTAAAGGATTACGTCTTAGGGCTCATCATAAACCCCCCACCCCCCAATGATGGCCCAACATAGCACCATCATTTGGGGGCAGATTCATTATGATGGGGGCGGGGCGGTTTATCATCATTGGGAGGGATTGGTTCCATTGGTTCCCTTTTGGTCTTTGTGCCAATGACTTTCCAGCTGCTCCCCCTTGCTGGGTAAGATTTTTTGCAAAAATCTGGGCTCACTATACACCATCAGGGCAGATGCAAGAGCCATGTAGTGCGGGTTTAGGGTCTAGGCCACGCATCCGTTAAACTAGGGGGTGTTCATTTCAAAAATCTGGGCTCACTATACACCATCAGGGCAGATGCAAGAGCCATGTAGTGCGGGTTTAGGGTTTAGGCCACGCATCCGTTAAACTAGGGGGTGTTCATTTGGAAGCCCAAATAGTGGGCACCCACCATATCCTCTACAAGATTAACTCTCAGAGCCCTTGATATTAAAGCGGCACAATGCAAGTGACACCCTGAACCCGAAGCACCTTTCCTGTCACCTCTCGCCCATAGAGTAGAAATGTCGGAGCACCAACAGCCACCGTACTTGTGGCCGCCTAAACCTCAAGCTCAGAAGGCCTTAGCTGTACAATCCTTCACCCGATAAGTAAGTCCTAGACCCTACGCGCAAGCCGTAAACCTCCTCCCTACACCTTAAATAATCTTACTTACCTTATATGAGCTGCTGTCCATATTAGGTGTTTTCAGGGGACGCTTAACAGTGGATGTACGGGTCCCTCTTGTGG